>JAMPIV010005847.1:95000-252500 GCA_024509875.1 Oreohelix idahoensis | reverse complement strand
AGTTGGTTAAAATATTCTCTGACTGGTTACTAGCAATTAATTAAATTTACTTTATAGCTGGAATAGTTTAGCTAGAAATTATTGTTTATTCTGCTAGCTTATGTAACACAGTAAAACCTAGAGAAATATAAATGACGGACCTATCTAGTAAATCACTCTGCACAGAAATCTTAGAGAAATATAATACGGACTTAACTATTAATCACTCAAACTTCTAGTATAGTATTTACCACAAACACAGAAATAAACGATCTCCAATCGAAAACCACTAAGTAATTCCACTGTTATGAGGGATCTTAGACTTCGAAGCTAGATGTCTTTAAAATCTGTGGGTACTGGATAAATTGAGTCAAAATGCTGGGGTTTATATATTAAATCTCCAGAAAATCGCTCGTACTTGCTAGATATGACACCTTCACTCAGATCTCGGGCTTTTCCTCGTTCGATCTGCGAATCTGAGGAAATTTTCACGCTTTTGCCGCTTGCAGACTCTGCAATCGAGCGAAGCCCGTCCTTTGATCTGGCGATTCTCACCGTGTTTAATTTCCTATCAAACGAACGGATTCAGGGGAAGGTAATAGAAATTGTCTCCCCTTGGTTCCAAATTATCTGCTCCTTCTACTCAAATTATTTCCCCTGATCACTGTCTAACGAAAAATACGTTTCAACTATATTAGCTTATCTACCCTTGAGCCAAAATTTACGACTCTATGAAATAGTCGCCCCTTTCCTACGCGTTCCGTCTCACTCTGTTTGATGTTATTACGACGACTTTCAATCGCTGGCGTTTAATTACACTAGTCAACAACCAAAATGTACCAGAAATGAAAATAGCTGATCTTAACTAATTTTGGGGTGCTGAAAACGAAAATGACATTAAAAAATGTTGATTGGCTCTAGTTTTCAAGATATATGCTACTAGTTTATTTAATTACGGTCAATTTATATATATGACGCAACTGTTGTGGGCGATTGCATAATTTTTTCTAATGACCAATAAAAATGTAACTAGAAGTTGATGATGCAATCCTACCTATGATTACATCACCTTTGTGTATAAATATGTTATCTCTGATTAAATTTTGCCATTGGTTAGTGCATTTGTCCTTATCAAAAGTATCGTAGTTAGAAATGCCTAGGACATGTGTGAACAGTGCTAATAATTTCTGTTATATATGTTGTGAGGTGACATTTCTATCACAAAAACGAAATATAACTAAAGTGATTAAGAAGGTGTACAGTTTGTATTTTGGCTGCAGAATAGGAGATCAAGATAAGAGCTGGGCACCACACATATTCTGCAATACATGTGCAGCACATCTTAAACTGTGGTTGACTGGCAAAAGGCAAGCTATGCCTTTTGCAGTCTCAATGATTTGGAGAGAGCCTACTGATCATCTCAACAACTGTTACTTTTGCATGGTCCCTCCAATTGGGAAAGGCATATCAAAGAAGAAAAAATGGACTCTGGAATATCCAAACATCCCCTCTGCAATACGTTCGGTACCACATGGCGATGATCTACCAGTTCCCAAAGTGCCAGAATCATTTTCAGCTGCTTCCACTGATGAAGAAGAGGACATGGTGGTCCTGAACCATCAACCTCAAGCGACCCAGATTTTGAGCAAACTACATCCACTAAACCACACTTAATAACCCAAGGTGAACTGAATGATCTTGTAAGAGATCTGAATTTACTGAAGAACAAGGCTGAGTTTTTGGGTTCCAGATTGCAACAGTGGAATCTCCTGGCAGAAGATGTTACAATTTCTGTGTATAGGAACCGCCAAAAGCCGCTTATTACATTCTTTTTCAAAGAGGGTGACCTTTCTGCGTGCCACAACATTTCTGGTTTAATGGCAGCCCTCAAAATCAATTACATACCGGAAGAGTGGAGGCTTTTCATTGATTCATCCAAGACGAGTCTTAAAGCTGTTTTGTTGAATAATAGTATTGTGTTACCGTCAATTCCAGTTGGTCACGCAGTTCATATGAAAGAAACTCATGAAAACATTAGGCAGCTTTTGAAGTGTATAAACTACGATCATCATCATTGGTCACTTTGCGGTGACTTAAAAGTGGTCGCTCTTTTGCTTGGACTACATGGTGGATACACCAAGTACTGTTGCTTTCTCTGTGAGTGGGATAGCCGTGCACGAAGTGACCATTACATCAGAAGACATTGGCCAATCAGGCAGTCATTGCAGCCTGGCAGTAAGAACGTTGAGAACCCAGCACTTGTCGACACTAGCAAGATTTTGTTCTCCCCTCCCCCTCTTTGCACATTAAGCTGGGTCTCATGAAAAACTTTGTCAAGGCAATGGAGAAAACAGATGAAGCTTTCAAATACCTCATCAGAAAATTTCCAAGACTGAGTGAAGCTAAAATAAGAGAGGGAGTATTTGTTGGTCCGCAAATTCGAAAACATCTTCATGATGACGAGTTTCTTTGCGTGTTGCATGGCAAGGAAAAAGCAGCATGGCTAGCATTTAAGTCAGTGGTGGACTATTTTCTTGGAAACAACAGATCTGATAATTACAATGAAATTGTAGAAAATCTCCTTCTGAAGTATAAGAGTCTTGGCTGCAACATGTCTTTGAAAATTCATTTTCTGGATTCTCATCTGGATTTCTTTACGTCAATCTGTGGAGCGGTCAGTGATGAGCATGGTGAACGATTTCACCAGGACATTTCTGCTATGGAGACAAGGTATCAAGGCAATTGGAGCCCTTCAATGCTTGCTGATTACTGTTGGACTGTGACAAGAGACACCTCATCGATTGACTACAAGAAGCAAGCAAAGAGAGCTCGAACAGCGACTGAATAATGACGGAATGGGTTCAAATGTGCCTTTTTAAAACATGATATGTGAACTTTAAATAATGTTTTTATTTTTTCTATCATTTTATGTTGAAATATCAATTAATTGAGTATGTAACCACAATTTTTATAATGCTAAAGTAGAAAGACTAGCTGTTCACCCCAGAGAATTAAACAAGCATACATTATTTGTATTACTGTAATGTACATTCATCATTTTTTTTTAAAACCAGAGCCAATTGGTGAATTTCATTATGATATTTGAAATCAGCATGTCAAAATCAATAAGAATTGGTATATTTAATTTCTGGTACAAATAACTTTTGAAAATTTGTTGACTAGTGTTACAGGTAACCGGCTCAACTTTAGCTAAATAGGTCTGTTTGTAAACATTCTTCAGGAAATAGAGAACAGAAAATAAAATAAGCGTGCTAAATTAGAAAAAGAGACAGATATCTGAGTGTAGGAGGGTTTTTATGTTAACAAAATGGGCGTAGGTGAAAGCCAGGTAAAAGAAAAATGAAGATAATGAAATAGAAATATGAAAGCTATTATCATAATATGTCACAAATGGCTAAAGCTACATTCAACAGCATGAAACATATACTGACATCTAAACAGTTATCTCACAAATTAAAACTCAGAATCATAAAGTGTTGTATATATTCTGCATTTCTGTATGGTGCAGAAACATGGACGATGAATAAGCATTTGGAAGAAAGAATTGAGGCTCTTGAAATGTGGATATATAGAAGAATGGGGCGTATCTCATGGAAAGAGAAGAAAACAAATAAGGAGGTCCTAGAAAATCTAGGTATGAAAAGAGGACTAATGAGGGAGATCAAAGTTCGGCAGCTAAAATACTTTGGCCACATAAAAAGGCATAACACCTTGCCGAAGACCATAATAGAAGGGAGAGGTGAAGGCAAACGTGCAAGGGGAAGACAGCGCTATAAGTGGGAAGATAACATCAAGAGATGGACAGGAAAGAGTCTATCAGAGTGCACCATCAAGACAAGAGACAGAAGACGTTGGAGATCTATTACAGCCAACCTTCGATGTGGAGGTGGCAGCTGATAATGATGATCCACAATTGTTACATTTTATCCGCAATAGCAAAGAATTCCGTCGAGGGCGACATATATTAATATTAAAACCTCAGCTGAAATATCAGATAGTTTTATTACTTTTACCATGTTCAAATTGTTTTTAATTTAAATATCAGATAGTTTTATTACTTTTACCATGTTCAAATTGTTTTTAATTATGTATTTCTTTTATAGATTATGTAATACACGCATTAAAAACAAAGTGCAGACAAAATTAATTCTACTGTGTACAATATCACCATCGCGACAACAGGCTGAGGAGATCAAAGAAATGTATGGAGATCAATAGAAGTCAAGTCCTACACACAACTCAGATGGTTTGGCCATGTCTGCAGAATGGGAGAAGATCGGCTGCCACGCCAGGTATGGGAGACTAAGCGCCAGGGATCCAGACCTCCAGGACGACCCAGAGTCCGCTGGGAGTACAACATTAGGCAGTCTCTGAAGGACCGAGGACTAGAGTGGAACAAGGCTGGGTGGAAGACAGCCGATAGGATAGTATGGTGCTCTCTCTTTGTGAAGAAATGTGCTTCAAAAATAGCAAATTTGTGTACCCCCCATTAAAATATAAAACAAGCATATGAATGAGAAGACAAAATGAAGAATACAAGACATCAATGAACAATACAAGACATCAATAAACACACAAAAAGAAAGACTTCTGAAATCACAACTATAAAAACAGCTTAGGAAAATTTACATACAGAAAAACAGCTATGAGACCACACCAAAAATAAGAAGAAGAAAAAAACGATCTTATCATACCTAAAAGAAAATATCACAGCTTCTGTAATGACACCTGCAGCAAAAAAAAAAAAAGCTGAATGGAAATAAATCAGAGACTCAGACACGCGCTGACGTAGTTGTGTTTATGCAGATGCAAATTATGCAAATTAAGTGGCGAAATTGATCAACGAAATATTTGACTTGCATGAACGTGCGTGCAAGAAAGTAGTGAAGCAAGAAATGAATTTTACTCCTTTAATTTGGTAAGATCTAATCTATACTGTTCAAAAAAAGAAACGCATAGCTACTGAAGGCACACATAGCAATAATTTTGACATTCAATAACTTTTTTAATTTAATGAGTTAATTGTTCAAATTGCACACAATAATACCTTAGGGTTCAACCAATCAATTGACAGTTGTTTTGCATCTGGGTCACGAGAGTGTTTTAGCGTACGGGCTTTCCCGTTAGTATGGTGTGTGGCCTCCTCTTGCATCGATCAGCGACTGGCATCTCCTGGGCATAGATGCGATCAGACGTATGACGTGGGCCTGTAGGATGGCTGCCCACTCCTCCTGGAGTGCCTGGAACAGATCACGACGATTGTCTGGAGCAACGTCTCGGCGACAAACACGTCTATGCAGCTCATCCCACAGGTGCTCAATCGGACTCTTGTCTGGAGACAGGGAAGGGTGAGAATGTTGTTGGCAGTCAGGAACTGCGTGGTCAACCGTGCACAACGGGGTCTGGCGTTGTCCTGTTGAAACACAGACCTTTGGGCAGCCAAAAGGGGAAGGACATGGGGTCGAAGAATTTCATTGACGTATCTTGTATCGTTTCGCATTCAAGCCTCCTTCAATGTGCACCAATTGACTCCTTCCGTTGTAACTGATCATTCCCCACACCATTGCACCTCCTCCACCGTGGGGCGGAGCTTCATCAACGCAATTTTGGGCAAAACGCTCATTTCGCCTACGGTAGATCCTACGCCGTCTATCATGACGCTTGTAGCAAAGTTAGATTTTGCTGGGGAGGTTATGATGGTATCCTAAAAGAATGAAATCCGTGTATGTATTAACCGTGTAAGGTCAAGCACATGTAGGCCCCTGCCTCTATAAATGATGATGATGAATTATGTGCAGGGAACCTAACGCTACCTCCCTAGATCTCACACGGTCACTATTTCGGCTC
Organism: Oreohelix idahoensis; assembly: GCA_024509875.1. NCBI lineage: Eukaryota > Metazoa > Mollusca > Gastropoda > Stylommatophora > Oreohelicidae > Oreohelix > Oreohelix idahoensis. The sequence goes on along the minus strand of JAMPIV010005847.1, from coordinate 246,653 downwards.
TAGTGTCTGGTGTATGATGTACCTAGTGTCTAGCGGAGAAATGAAATGATGGTACACAACACAAAAACACTTTAAGTTTCTATGAGGAAGTGAATAAAACCTGTGGTTAAGTTTTTCTTTAAATTAATTTTTTTGTACAATTTATTTTGCCTGTCCAGTCATATCGTTTGGACAGGTCTTTGAAAATGAGGACAAGATAGTTTACATAAAAGATTAACTAAAATTGTGTGGACAATCTGCCCAAATAACTACAATGTTAATATATGTCTTTCCTGTTGGAATGTTCACAGTTTACACTATATTCTTCTAAGAGTGAGAGTCACTGTGTATGAGGGGCTGTAATGTCATCATACCCCACAAAAGTCCTGAGTATGACTTGAAAAACCAAGGTTTATTTAAACCGAAACTGTCAGATGTACCCAGGTCCTTAACATATCACCTGGTGTTTCTTGTTGAAAGATAAGATATTGTGTAGTTGCAGAAATATCGATATCACGTCACACGCCCAAGCTCCTGCTGTTATCTCTTGACAGCATACGTAAAGTGTAGGAGACTTCTTGGCGTTATCGTCACTCTTCAGGTTTCCTGTCACCAGCTGGCAACAGGAAACGAAACCTCTGCAACAAAAGGACACCCTGGCCTTTTACATCTGATCACTTATTCTTTTATTTAATTTCATACGTGGGTATGGGGTCAGCCTCGCGTGCATTTCAGGTGCACTCATCCGCTAATTTTTCATGACTCCCACCTTGCTGTGACCACCCCTCAGGTCCCTATGTCAGATACGCCACTGTACGTTTACATAGTTTTCCTCAATAATATAATGTGCGGTAACCACATTTCCTTTCATGTATTTTTCTCATCTTTTTCTTTTTAAATATATATGCTTCAGGCATGTTGAACAGTGTTCCTTGAACACGGAGGCTTACTAATATACTCTAATACAATAATATTTAAACATAATCATGACAACATACATTAGTTAGATACATTTCAACGTGAGGACTCAACAATGTCTGCTCCCGGCACCTCCTTCACTTTTTCCCAATAGCAGTATCTAACTTTGGCAATGGGATTAAACATATTAAATTCATAAAGCATTCTTACCACAAATCAAGAAATATAAACAAATGACGCTGACTTTGCACAGAAATGGCCTCAGTTTCTTCTGCTCCGTCCAGACTGTGAAATACTCATATAGTTATTTAATTTATTTTTAAATTTATCACAGCTGTTCTCAGCGTATCTGAATAAAAAATACAGCTCAACTGGCAATGAATAGTGAAAGCTTTTTGCTAATATTTAGTAGCACTGGCCAATCGAAAGCTTGCGACTACCAGAATTCAAATGCAGTTTTTGAAAAACAAAAATAATTCCAAACATACGCTGCGTCTGGTAGTCGATTGGCCAGTCTGCTTTAGTTAGGCCAATGCAAAACGATGTTAGTTTTTGGTAACAATTTTCCTACCGCTCCCCTCTCCTCCTATACTCTTGTTACCCAAGCTAATTTGAATTTACCTCAATGCCTCCCTTCTAAGCCGGTGTCCCCACTAACGTTATGAAAAAAACAAGCAGGAACAACAGTCCATCTGGTCGTGCGTCCGTAGACATTTAGTATTTCCTCAATAACTTGTCTAATACTGGGACTATCATATTATTTAAAACACATTCTTGCTCAGTGAATTCTAAGCTATACTACCATATATTTTTTATGTTCAGTTTCATTATGGTTTTAGATTTTCAATTTTGTCACCGGTCATCGTCAAATAAATATCTTACACAAGACGGCCATCTTCCCCTCTCGCCATCTCGCTAGCATGTATTTTTCAAATAACTAACTTGTTTTTGTGACGTCAGAAACATTACCGCGAGGAGGCAATAAAATTGTCTGCGTGTTTTGCTTCTGTTGGCTTTGTCGCCACGTGTATATATGCATGGCAGAATGTGTCAAGCGAAGCGGGGTTGTTCATGGCGGGTTAAGAATTGGCGTTAATAATTTGTATTGTATCGTGTAACACTACCAAAAAATGTAAGGATTTCTACTTATTATCAGCGTTAAAGTTGACAGAATACGTTAATTCAGATAGTTATTTTGCGGCACACTCCCGCAAAATCGTTAATTATAAGTCTAGGCTGCAAAATGTATGCAGCAGATCTGGCAAAATGTTAAATGTTGGTAGTACGTTTTCGAAACCGAAACTAAAACGCGTGTTAGATTTTTACCGTGGGATCGTTCTATGGCTTTAGCACTGCACAAAAAGCAGCGTCGCTGGCGTGTGAGAGCATCATCGTCAGACACAATAGGGCTGGTTTTATTTATTATCATTTTATGACTAAAATCTTACTGAAATGAGCGATTATTCTCGCAGATTTTACTACACATCTGCCATCCTAAAACATGCAATCATTAGCAGGTTATAATCTGCGAGATAACTTAGCTCTATGAAGTCTTACGCGTTTTTCTGATCTTCATCATAAGGATGTCTACTTAAAATGTCTGCACCTACGTTCCGAGGGCCGGGAATATATTCTATCTGAAATGAGTATGGCTGCAATAACAAGGACCATCTCAATAATCTGGAATTTTCATGCTTGGCCTGTGACAGGAATACGAGTGGTGAATGATCCGTTTGGACCACAAATGTCCTGCCATATAAATAAATCTGGAATATTTTTATAGCCCATATCAAAGCTAGACATTCTTTTTCACTTGTTGAATAATTTTTTTCCGCCGTGTTCAACTTGCGGCTTGCATAAGCGACTGGGTTCAATTCCCCATCTTGTGAGGAGGACCCTTGCAACAATGTAGCGCCTAGGCCCACATTGCTTGCGTCACTTCTCACAATAAATTCTTGATTCAAGTCAGGCAATTGCAATACTGGCCTGCTTTTAAGTTTCTCTTTTAACTCCTGGTAAGCCAATTCACACTGTGCTGACCAATTTATTGTATCCGGTTGACCTTTGCGAGTTAAATCCGTCAGAGGAGCACATATAGAGTTAAAATTTTCAATGTACTTTTGGTAGAAACCACACAACGACACGAAAGATCGCACATCTTTCTTTGTTTGTGGTCTAGGTGCTCTTTTCAATTTTTCCAGATTCTTGGGATCAGGGGTCATGCTACCCTGATGTACAGTATGTCCCGAGAATTCCAACTCTTTACAACCAATACAACATTTTGTTGGCCTAGCGGTTAAGTTAGCCTCTCTGAGTCTATCAAACAGCATATTCAAAGAGGTAACGTGTTCCTCAAATGTTTCCGTAGCAATGAGGATATCGTCCACAAAATTCGAAATACATGGATTTTTCAGGGGATCCAATAATTTTCGCATCATCCTTGAAAACACACTCGGGGCATTTTTCAACCCAAATGGTAACATGTTGAACTCATAATGACCTTCCGAGGTGCTAAAGGCTAAATAAGGTCGAACCTCAGGCTTACTGGAATTTGATAATAGCCTTTGCTAAGATCCACCTTAGAAAAATAGTTTGCCTTGTTCAGCCTGGCAAATAGTTGAGTAGTATCAGGTAATGGATCCACCTGACCTTCTGTGACAGCATTCAGTTTCCTGTAATCTATGCACAGTCTATGTTCTCCCGATGGTTTCCGCAACAAAACCACACAGGAACTATAAGGAGACTCACTGTGAGAAATAATCCCTTCTTGTAACAAATAATCAATCTCCTCTTTCAAAGCTTTTTCCTTAGAGAAAGGAATAGAATAGGGCCTCATACAGATAGGTGCTGGGTCTAGTAGTTTCATATCATATTCCAACAAATTGGTGTGCCCCGGTTTATCCGTTAACACATCTGTATGTTTCTCAAGGACCTGTTGAACCTTCTCCTTCTGTCCTTTTGTCAGGTGATTACTGATCTTCACCTGGGCAAACGTTTCACTGGCTTTCAGTGGATATTCGAATGAGGAGAGAGAGAGTCATTTTTCATTTCGGTTGCAATAGACAAGGCCAATAGGTGTGTTCCTTCCTGGATTTGTCTGTCCAGATATTTCTTCAAAAGGTTCACATGATAGACTTTTTCCTTTCCCTTTTTGTCTATCTTATAATTTGTTCTAGATACCTTTTCCAAAACTGTGTATGGCCCTTGCCATCCGATCTGAAGTTTATTGTTGCTGCCTGGCAATAGAAGAAGCCCCTTCTCCCCTACAGCAAGTTCCCTATCCTTAGCTTTTTTATTATAATAAGCAGCATGCTTTTTCCTGGCTTGTCTCAAATTATCATTTGCCTGTTTCCAACTAGTTTTTAAACGAGTGGTCAGTTCGTTCACATATTGATAAGATGAGGTAACAGTCTCCTCTGCCTTCTCATCTGTCCAGGTTCTTAACAAATTACATGTGGACTTTTAATTTTTTCATACTTATTTTTCATGGCACCCGTCAGGTCCTTTACATTAAAAGCTTTGTAGTGAGGACTTTTCTTCCTAGAATCATCACTCACAAATCGTCCACTACCAATTCTTTTCGTGGGGTTTTCTCCCCACTTTAAATTCCTTGTGAGAGATCTTCTCTCTCTTTTATCTGCACACAGTTCACATAATTCCGACCGAGGGATTGTCGGCTTATTCTGGGGTAAAACAATTCTTTGTACTCGCTGCATAGTGGCCATTTTAAAACACCCAAGTGAAGACTGCGTGTGAAAAGGGGGCTCCCATTCCACGTTGTCTACTTCATTACAATTATTTTTATTTCCAGGCCTTATTTTGCCCCATGGCATGTCTAAGTCCTGATCAATTTTCCAACTTGTGGGTGTTCTCTCATGAAATACGCCACATGCTTCTATAAAATTCTCAACGATGACCATCATATCTGGCCAATAGTATTTTTGAGCTACTTTTTGGCAGATGGTACCTACTTTCTCGTGGTCCCCATCTTTTCCAACATGTAAACTCCGTATTACGTCTGCCCTATACATTTTAGGAAGAACCAGCTGCCCATGACCAGCTGAACCAGTGCCGGCCTTCCGATATAACAATTTACTCTTTATGTAAAATTCTCCTTTTCTGGGAGGTGTATGGCAGTTACGCAATTTTTGAAAGCACGGCTTCAGTGACCTATCTTGAGCCTGTGCCTTCCTCATCTTCTCTGGATGAGTATTTATAGGTTCATCTTCTTCCTTTCTGGATTGTGATCGGGTCTGAAGCGTGGCCATGATCACAGGTCTCTTTTTACACACATCGGTGTTATGGTTGTCCATCCTACACCAACTACAATATAACCTACCTTTATGAAAAGGTTTTCTTTCATCATTCTTTCTGTCATTGAAATGTGAGGTTTTATTTTTAAACTTATTCCGAGGCCTATCAAAGTTCTGCTTATTTCTGTTATCAAATTTATTATAGTTTTGAGGAGCCTTATACTGATCTACTGGTTTTTTTCTTGATACCAGCTACCTCTGCCTGGGCTGCCTGATACCTCTCAGCGACATTTATGATCTCACCCAGCCTCTCCGCGCCCTGTTCCATGAGAAATTTTCTCATGTCTGGAGCCATGGACTCTCTCATCTGTTCAATGAGTATCATCTCTTTGAGATCTTGGGTTTTCCCCAAAGAAGCCCATTTCTCCATATACGTCTCCAACCGGGCGGAGAACTGGTGATAGGTCTCACCCGACAGTAGCCTGGCATTCCTAAATTTCTTTCTATAAAACTCTCCGTTCTTTTCGTATCTTAACAGAAGAGCCTGCTTCAACATGTCATAGTTGTCTTGGTCATCCCTGCTCATTTTGGAAAACACTTCATAAGCTGTTCCCCGAAGACCCTGAGACAACTTTACACCCCATTTTTCTCTTTCTAACCCATAAGTAGTGGCTAATATTTCGTATCTGCTTAAATACGACTCAATGTCATCATCCTTTTCCACAAAGTAATCTAAATGGAACCCCATGGCTGATGAGGAAGCCCCCTTGCTTGCAGCTGAGTCGGAAGTGGAGGGGCTAGTTCTATTTTCAGGAGCATGGCCTTGCAGCTCTAACTCCCTTAGTCGTATCTCATGTTCTCTTTGTAATCTTTTTTCTTCTGCTTCTGCTTCCCTCTGCAGTCGTTTTTCTTCTTATTCTGCCTCCAATTTCCTTTCTTCTTTCTCTCGTTCCGCCTCCAATCTCCTTTCTTCTTTCTCAGCCTCAAGTTTCTTTGCCTCAGCCTCAGCCTCAAGTTTCTTTTCCTCCAACTGCAGCCTCTTAATCTCAGCCTCCCTATCAGCCTCTAATTTCTTAGTCTCCCTAGCATCTTCTAATTGCATTTTCCTTTCCTCAGCTAACCTATGTTCTTCCCTAGTAATAAATTTATCACATTCTGAAGTGACATAGTCAATTAAGATTTGACCCTCCATATTCATTTCTTTTGCAGTCTGAACAGTCGCAGATCGAAACTTGGCCAGATCTGCCATTCTGATAAATGCAAAATGTTCTAACTAACTTTCTAAATAAGTATATTTTTATCTAATTAAAACTGGGTTCTGACAGTTTCTTGACTTCCCAAATCTTGGGCAATAATGATTATGGGGATTCCCTGGTACAATAGAATGTTGTTTATGCTAAGACCCAGACCCCAATGTATGTAGTACTAGGAGAAATTCAAATGCCCGGACAAGCCTACCAATTTTTGTAGCAAAGTTAGATTTTGCTGGGGAGGTTATGATGGTATCCTAAAAGAATGAAATCCGTGTATGTATTAACCGTGTGAGGTCAAGCACATGTAGGCCCTGCCTCTATAAATGATAATGATGAATTATGTGCAGGGAACCTAACGCTACCTCCCTAGATCTCACACGGTCACTATTTCGGCTCTAGTGTCTGGTGTATGGTGTACCTAGTGTCTACGGGAGAAATGAAATGATGGTACACAACACAAAAACACTTTAAGTTTCTATGAGGAAGTGAATAAAACCTGTGGTTAAGTTTTTCTTTAAATTAATTTTTTTGTACAATTTATTTTGCCTGTCCAGTCATATCGTTTGGACAGGTCTTTGAAAATGAGGACAAGATAGTTTACATAAAAGATTAACTAAAATTGTGTGGACAATCTGCCCAAATAACTACAATGTTAATATATGTCTTTCCTGTTGGAATGTTCACAGTTTACACTATATTCTTCTAAGAGGGAGAGTCACTGTGTATGAGGGGCTGTAATGTCATCATACCCCACAAAAGTCCTGAGTATGACTTGAAAAACCAAGGTTTATTTAAACCGAAACTGTCAGATGTACCCAGGTCCTTAACATATCACCTGGGGTTTCTTGTTGAAAGATAAGATATTGTGTAGTTGCAGAAATATCGATATCACGTCACACGCCCAAGCTCCTGCTGTTATCTCTTGACAGCATACGTAAAGTGTAGGAGACTTCTTGGCGTTATCGTCACTACTCAGGTTTCCTGTCACCAGCTGGCAACAGGAAACGAAACCTCTGCAACAAAAGGACACCCTGGCCTTTTACATCTGATCACTTATTCTTTTATTTAATTTCATACGTGGGTATGGGGTCAGCCTCGCGTGCATTTCAGGTGCACTCATCCGCTAATTTTTCATGACTCCCACCTTGCTGTGACCACCCCTCAGGTCCCTATGGCAGATACGCCACTGTACGTTTACATAGTTTTCCTCAATAATATAATGTGGGGTAACCACATTTCCTTTCATATATTTTTCTCATCTTTTTCTTTTTAAATATATATATATATATATATATATATATATATATATATATATATATATATATATATATATATATATATATATATATATATATATATATATATATATATATATATATATATATATATTTTTTTTTTTTTTTTTTTTTTTTCGTACGCCCGCTAATACTCGAGGCGAAATCTCAGGTTATTATTAATTTCTAACCTGACATTGATTTTACGTGAGTATCCCTTTTTTTCTTGTACAGAGACAGGTGTCCCTCGCCATTCAGGCAGATACTCGCCGATTTCGGAAGTACCCATTAGAGCTGGGTCGGCTCAGGAGCCGCCAATCCCTGGTCGACGACACTCCTTCAAATGTCATCGCCAGGTCTCGAGTTAATCCAGTCCAAATCCCGGTCGACGAAAAATCCTCAAATGCCGTCGCCCGGGTTTGATCCTGCATCACCCGGTCGCCAGAGCGGTGTTGTAACCACTACGCTAGCGCGGCTCCCTAAAGATATATATGCTTCAGGCATGTTGAACAGTGTTCCTTGAACACGGAGGCTTATTAATATACTCTAATACAATAATATTTAAACATAATCATGACAACATACATTAGTTAGATACATTTCAACGTGAGGACTCAACAATGTCTGCTCCCGGCACGTCCTTCACTTTTTCCCAATAGCAGTATCTAACTTTGGTAATGGGATTAAACATATTAAATTCATAAAGCATTCTTACTGTCGTGAAACATTCTAAATCCACATATATAAATTAAAAGGTAAAGGTAAAGCCTAACACATAAATTCAATAAAAGGAAAGAGAAATGGTAAAAGTACAGTGCTGTCACAATGGCGTACAAAAATCCCCCTTGTTTTCTACTTCGTCTGCAAATTGTAACGTTTCACGTTGATAGTAAAGCCTACTGCATCACTACACGCTTTCTACAATAAAACGTGTACTGTATTTCTAAGAAAACCTTGAGCTAGGCACACTGCGTAATGACCTAAATTAATACTTCCATTAATTTCATTTTATACACTACGTTAACATAAACGGAAAGACAGATGAACTTGGGATAGAGAGAGGGAGGGCTGAAAGCAGGAACGCATGCAACACGAACACGCGTCTCGCGATATACAATTAATGCCACCCTCCCCGCGCGAAAGGCCAGAGGCACTAATTTTTTTTTCAAATAGACCGTGATAAAAAACACTACAACTACGAGAGTTAGGTTTAAAAACCTGAAAAACGCTTATTAGGAAACATGACATTATACTGGTTTACGTTTGAAAGCCTGACAGTACAGCAGACACCCTAAAAGTTTGGAAGTGAGGAGGTGGTAACAGCACGACTATCCTAGAAGAAAATACATATTTTGAACGCCGCCACTTAGCTCCCTTAAAACTTATATATTTGGGTTCCTTAGGACCTGCTGACAAAGAATATGTTAAGTGTTACGCAAATAGTCTAGGAATTAACAAATTATAGCCAAAAGAAAATAGTGAGGGTGTCAGACAACAGAAAAAAGTAATCGCACAGTGGCATGTTTTGAAACCACTATTTTACGGGAAATGGGCCACCATGTAAAATCCTATTTGATTGGATAGAAGTAAATGTAAGGCTAAACACGATTAGTCGGACTACAAATACTAATTCTTTGTTGTTAGGGGAAACGGTAGTAAGGGTACTTTTTTTGAAAAGCTGTGTAAACATGGCCCGATTGGTGAGACCCGCTAATATAGTCAATTAAGAGCGTCAGTTCAGTGCCACATTTTAAAATAAACTTACTAAGAAACAGTGCGTTGAGAGCCAGATCATATTTTTCTAAATAAAAGTCTGGGACAGAGGCAGATCGGAAGTTGTGCCATTATTCATCGCCAGTCAACGTATCTGTGTATTATTTCCATGAATTGTGGTAAGCTTGATATATTCGATATCTTTTTAATGAAAATTGAATGTAAATTGATAATTTATATCTGTATATGTGCGTGGTTCAGTAGCAAACATGAGGCAAGGCCTAGATAATGCTCCAACCTGAACAGAACGTGTCGGAGAAAAGAAAACTGCATGGAATTGCCAAATGGTACACTGACACCTATCTTATTGACTAGAAGGAAATAATGCTGGAATTGCAGAGGCGTAGTAACTATTAGGGAGGAGTATACTGGTGTAAATTGTTTCAGATGAAGCTAGCAGTTGGCCTACCGCTCTGAACTCAGTGTTTGTTATGTAATGTGTTCAGTGTGGAAATAGATTATAAATTAGATCTGAAGTAGGAGGTACAACCTTCTTGTTTCGGGGACTGTGGTCCTAGTTATTGAAGCAGCACCTGGTCTGAGTTTTGCCGAAATCCAGAGGCTGACAGCATACTCCTTGGTCCAGATAGCGACCAGTGAGGTGTCTCCAGAACACAGTGAAGCAATCGAGCAGAGGAGTCTTTTCCTGCCGCCATCACGAAAGATAAGCTTCTGTGGCCAGAGTAGCTCAACATTATGTGCCCCCTCAAAAATTGACATTTTATCAAACACAGAGGGACAATTAATTGGTTCAAATGACAGGAACTGTGAACTTTTCCCAATACTATTTCCAAGATAATCAAACACTTGAAGTCATGATGAAAAACAACAACCAAGCTTGAACAAAACCAGTATTACTTCATATTACTACTTCACCAATTACACACATAGAATAATAATAATAACTATGTCAATACGAAGTTCATATATATAAACTGTGTACATAATACTTGTAATTACATTTGATTGTGATTCCTGGTTCACTGTGTAGTTGAATCAGGATACCCATTATTGAAAGAATTAATACCTATATTTTTAAATTCAAACACTTGACTCATTTAAGATAGTCTTATAGAGTGTTATATGTGTGTGAGTGTCACAGTGTTGTAAAGTGTTGTGGAATAAAATATATTGTTTATCTGTCTGTTGTTGTTGTGACTTACACTTCATCATTTTCATAACCCTAGACATTTAACGTAGTCATCACACTATTCCAGAATAATTCTGACTGAGTTATAAATGTGGTAGCAAGTAAAGTCATCTGTAATACACCACACTTATTAGATACAGATACCTTCACAGCTGATCTCAGTCAGTACACTAAGTCCCCTATAAACCTTTATAACATCCCACTTTACCACACTTACCACAAATCAAGAAATATAAACAAATGACGCTGACGTTGCAAAGAAATGGCCTCAGTTTCTTCTGCTCCGTCCAGACTGTGAAATACTCATATAGTTATTTAATTTATTTTTAAATTTATCACAGCTGTTCTCAGCGTATCTGAATAAAAAATACAGCTCAACTGGCAATGAATAGTGAAAGCTTTTTGCTAATATTTAGTAGCACTGGCCAATCGAAAGCTTGCGACTACCAGAATTCAAAAGCAGTTTTTGAAAAACAAAAATAATTCCAAACATACTCTGCGTCTGGTAGTCGATTGGCCAGTCTGCTTTAGTTAGGCCAATGCAAAACGATGTTAGTTTTTGGTAACAATTTTCCTACCGCTCCCCTCTCCTCCTATACTCTTGTTACCCAAGCTAATTTGAATTTACCTCAATGCCTCCCTTCTAAGCCGGTGTCCCCACTAACGTTATGAAAAAAACAAGCAGGAACAACAGTCCGTCTGGTCGTGCGTCCGTAGACATTTAGTATTTCCTCAATAACTTGTCTAATACTGGGACTATCATATTATTTAAAACACATTCTTGCTCAGTGAATTCTAAGCTATACTACCATATATTTTTTATGTTCAGTTTCATTATGGTTTTAGATTTTCAATTTTGTCACCGGTCATCGTCAAATAAATATTTTACACAAGACGGCCATCTTCCCCTCTCGCCATCTCGCTAGCATGTATTTTTCAAATAACTAACTTGTTTTTGTGACGTCAGAAACATTACCGCGAGGAGGCAATAAAATTGTCTGCGTGTTTTGCTTCTGTTGGCTTTGTCGCCACGTGTATATATGCATGGCAGAATGTGTCAAGCGAAGCGGGGTTGTTCATGGCGGGTTAAGAATTGGCGTTAATAATTTGTATTGTATCGTGTAACACTACCAAAAAATGTAAGGATTTCTACTTATTACCAGCGTTAAAGTTGACAGAATACGTTAATTCAGATAGTTATTTTGCGGCACACTCCCACAAAATCGTTAATTACACTGACAAACAACATTTTTCTTTCTTATATAAGAATAAGTGTTCTTAGGTCAGTTTCTTGCGCTGATTTCAAATTTGAAATCCGTTTATCTCTATCACGTCGGGTTCTTAAGATATTTGTGAATAAATATATTTTTGGGAAACCGTTATTTGCTCCGTTTCATTTTTACTATATAACTTTTTAAAAATTAATAAAATGCAAAATAATTCTACTTTTTATACTGCTAAAAGATGCATGACATATGTTACGTTATATTTCAAATAGTTACTGTAATTTGAAATAATTCTGAGTGAAATATGGCTTCTAGAAGTTGTAGAAATTCGGCTGATCTGTTCTGTTACGTGTGCGGATATTTTACCGATCGTGTTCACCAGAAAAACTTTACACCATTGCTAAAGAAAGCATATGAACTTTATTTCGATTCGAAAGTTGATGATGCAAAAAAATCTTGGAAGCCAAATGTAGTTTGTTCGACTTTTGCAAATACATTGGCAGGTTGGTTACGAAAATCGCCGAAGCATAAGTCGATACCTTTTGGAGTGCCAGTAATATGGCGTGAACCGACAAATCACGCTACTGATTGTTACTTCTGCTTGACAAATATCTATGATTTCACTTTTTAAAACTAGAAAGTCTGTGGTTTATCCAAATATTGAATCGGTTTCGAAACCAGTGCCTCATGATCCAATCACGTGTCCGATCCCAGTTCCACCAGAACAATATCCGTTGGACGTGAATGAACCATCAGAATGAGATAGTTTACCTGCTTTAGAAACTAATTCTGACTCGGATTATATACCGGTGAATGATGGTGTTCACTTAATTAACCATTCAGAACTTTCAGATCTAATACGTGATCTCGCTCTCACCAAAGGACAAGCGGAATTACTCGGTTCGCGACTCAAAGAATGGAATCTTTTAGCGCCCAATACTCCGATATCTAAATTTCGTCATAGACACAGAGAACTTGTTCAATACTTTGAGATGGATGATGACATTTGCTATTGCAAAGATGTAAAAGGTCTAATGGTGCACCTCGGTCATGAGCACATAGTCAACGAATGGCGACTTTTCATCGACTCTTCCAAGACTAGTCTAAAAGCCGTGTTATGGCATAATGGAAATTTATTTTCATCAATTCCAGTCACCTACTCTGTTCATATGAAAGAAACTTATGACAATATGGCTATACTTTTGGCAAAAATAAAGTACAATGACTACCAATGGCGGATTTGTGGAGACCTAAAGGTCATTGCAATTCTCACGGGCATGCAGACTGGGTATACTAAATTTTGTTGCTTCCTATGTGAATGGGACAGCCGCAACAGACAGGAACATTATGCAAGAAAGGTGTGGCCTATCAGGGATCGTATGCAGCTCGGGCATAAAAATGTAATACACGAGCCATTAGTTAACAAAGACAGCATCATTTTACCACCGTTACATATAAAGTTGGGGCTCATGAAGAATTTCGTAAAAGCGTTAGATAAAACGAGCAAAGCTTTCACTTATCTTCGAGAAAAGTTTCCGCAAATTAGCGATGCAAAGATAAAGGAAGGTATCTTTGTAGGACCTCAGATTAGGAAAGTTATTGCAGACAAACAATGCGAGAACTTGTTACATGGTAGTGAACTTCGCGCATGGATGGCATTCAAATCGATCGTCGATAACTTTCTGGGAAATCACAAATCTGTCGACTATGTGCATATTGTTAAGCAGTGCATAGATGCATACAGAATTATAGGCTGTAACATGTCCCTCAAAATCCATTTGCTCGATTCGCATCTTGACTTTTTCCCTGACAACCTTGGCAAAGTCAGCGATGAACATGGAGAACGATTCCATCAAGATATCGCCGTAATGGAGTCACGTTATCAAGGACAGTGGAGTGTGACCATGCTTGCCGATTATTGTTGGATGCTTCATCGCGATGTACCACATGCCATTCACCGACGAAAGTCGACTGCAAAGAAATTCAAGCCTACATAACTGTTATACTTCTTGTACAAATGATGTTGTAATACTGTATGTGTTGTTAAAAAACTTCAATTGCGTATTTCTAGAGATCCTGACCTGATAGAGAAAAACGGTTTGCAGATTTAAAAACAGCGCATTAAAATTGACCAGAAAAACATAGAAATGTTAGAGAAAGAAAAAAAATTTTTTTTTTGTTAGCCAGTGTTATAAGTCTAGGCTGCAAAATGTATGCAGCAGATCTGGCAAAATGTTAAATGTTGGTAGTACGTTTTCGAAACCGAAACTAAAACGCGTGTTAGATTTTTACCGTGGGATCGTTCTATGGCTTTAGCACTGCACAAAAAGCAGCGTCGCTGGCGTGTGAGAGCATCACCGTCAGAAACAATAGGGCTGGTTTTATTTATTATCATTTTATGACTAAAATCTTACTGAAATGAGCGATTATTCTCGCAGATTTTACTACACATCTGCCATCCTAAAACATGCAATCATTAGCAGGTTATAATCTGCGAGATAACTTAGCTCCATGAAGTCTTACGCGTTTTTCTGATCTTCATCATAAGGATGTCTACTTAAAATGTCTGCACCTACGTTCTGAGGGCCGGGAATATATTCTATCTGAAATGAGTATGGCTGCAATAACAAGGACCATCTCAATAATCTGGAATTTTCATGCTTGGCCTGTGACAGGAATACGAGTGGTGAATGATCCGTTTGGACCACAAATGTCCTGCCATATAAATAAATCTGGAATATTTTTATAGCCCATATCAAAGCTAGACATTCTTTTTCACTTGTTGAATAATTTTTTTCCGCCGTGTTCAACTTGCGGCTTGCATAAGCGACTGGGTTCAATTCCCCATCTTGTGAGGAGGACCTTTGCAACAATGTAGCGCCTAGGCCCACATTGCTTGCGTCACTTCTCACAATAAATTCTTGATTCAAGTCAGGCAATTGCAATACTGGCCTGCTTGTAAGTTTCTCTTTTAACTCCTGGTAAGCCAATTCAAACTGTGCTGACCAATTTATTGTATCAGGTTGACCTTTGCGAGTTAAATCCGTCAGAGGAGCACATATAGAGTTAAAATTTTCAATGTACTTTTGGTAGAAACCACACAACGACACGAAAGATCGCACATCTTTCTTTGTTTGTGGTCTAGGTGCTCTTTTCAATTTTTCCAGATTCTTGGGATCAGGGGTCATGCTACCCTGATGTACAGTATGTCCCGAGAATTCCAACTCTTTACAACCAATACAACATTTTGTTGGCCTAGCGGTTAAGTTAGCCTCTCTGAGTCTATCAAACAGCATATTCAAAGAGGTAACGTGTTCCTCAAATGTTTCCGTAGCAATGAGGATATCGTCCACAAAATTCGAAATACATGGATTTTTCAGGGGATCCAATAATTTTCGCATCATCCTTGAAAACACACTCGGGGCATTTTTCAACCCAAACGGTAACATGTTGAACTCATAATGACCTTCCGAGGTGCTAAAGGCTAAATAAGGTCGAACCTCAGGCTTACTGGAATTTGGTAATAGCCTTTCCTAAGATCCACCTTAGAAAAATATTTTGCCTTGTTCAGCCTGGCAAATAGTTGAGTAGTATCAGGTAATGGATCCACCTGACCTTCTGTGACAGCATTCAGTTTCCTGTAATCTATGCACAGTCTATGTTCTCCCGATGGTTTCCGCAACAAAACCACACAGGAACTATAAGGAGACTCACTGTGAGAAATAATCCCTTCTTGTAACAGATAATCAATCTCCTCTTTCAAAGCTTTTTCCTTAGCGAAAGGAATAGAATAGGGCCTCATACAGATAGGTGCTGGGTCTAGTAGTTTCATATCATATTCCAACAAATTGGTGTGCCTCGGTTTATCCGTTAACACATCTGTATGTTTCTCAAGGACCTGTTGAACCTTCTCCTTCTGTCCTTTTGTCAGGTGATTACTGATCTTCACCTGGGCAAACGTTTCACTGGCTTTCAGTGGATATTCGAATGAGGGGAGAGAGAGTCATTTTTCATTTCGGTTGCAATAGACAAGGCCAATAGGTGTGTTCCTTCCTGGATTTGTCTGTCCAGATATTTCTTCAAAAGGTTCACATGATAGACTTTTTCCTTTCCCTTTTTGTCTATCTTATAATTTGTTCTAGATACCTTTTCCAAAACTGTGTATGGCCCTTGCCATCCGATCTGAAGTTTATTGTTGCTGCCTGGCAATAGAAGAAGCACCTTCTCCCCTACAGCAAGTTCCCTATCCTTAGCTTTTTTATTATAATAAGCAGCATGCTTTTTCCTGGCTTGTCTCAAATTATCATTTGCCAGTTTCCAACTAGTTTTTAAACGAGTGTTCAGTTCGTTCACATATTGATAAGATGAGGTAACAGTCTCCTCTGCCTTCTCATCTGTCCAGGTTCTTAACAAATTACATGTGGACTTTTAATTTTTTCATACTTATTTTTCATGGCACCCGTCAGGTCCTTTACATTAAAAGCTTTGTAGTGAGGACTTTTCTTCCTAGAATCATCACTCACAAATCGTTCACTACCAATTCTTTTCGTGGGGTTTTCTCCCCACTTTAAATTCCTTGTGAGAGATCTTCTCTCTCTTTTATCTGCACACAGTTCACATAATTCCGACCGAGGGATTGTCGGCTTATTCTGGGGTAAAACAATTCTTTGTACTCGCTGCATAGTGGCCATTTTAAAACATTCAAGTGAAGACTGCGTGTGAAAAGGGGGCTCCCATTCCACGTTGTCTACTTCATTACAATTATTTTTATTTCCAGGCCTAAGTTTGCCCCATGGCATGTCTAAGTCCTGATCAATTTTCCAACTTGTGGGTGTTCTCTCATGAAATACGCCACATGCTTCTATAAAATTCTCAACGATGACCATCATATCTGGCCAATAGTATTTTTGAGCTACTTTTTTGGCAGATGGTACCTACTTTCTCGTGGTCCCCATCTTTTCCAACATGTAAACTCCGTATTACGTCTGCCCTATACATTTTAGGAAGAACCAGCTGCCCATGACCAGCTGAACCAGTGCCGGCCTTCCGATATAACAATTTACTCTTTATGTAAAATTCTCCTTTTCTGGGAAGTGTATGGCAGTTACGCAATTTTTGAAAGCACGGCTTCAGTGACCTATCTTGAGCCTGTGCCTTCCTCATCTTCTCTGGATGAGTATTTATAGGTTCATCTTCTTCCTTTCTGGATTGTGATCGGGTCTGAAGCGTGGCCATGATCACAGGTCTCTTTTTACACACATCGGTGTTATGGTTGTCCATCCTACACCAACTACAATATAACCTACCTTTATGAAAAGGTTTTCTTTCATCATTCTTTCTGTCATTGAAATGTGAGGTTTTATTTTTAAACTTATACCGAGGCCTATCAAAGTTCTGCTTATTTCTGTTATCAAATTTATTATAGTTTTGAGGAACCTTATACTGATCTACTGGTTTTTTCTTGATACCAGCTACCTCTACCTGGGCTGCCTGATACCTCTCAGCGACATTTATGATCTCACCCAGCCTCTCCGCGCCCTGTTTCATGAGAAATTTTCTCATGTCTGGAGCCATGGACTCTCTCATCTGTTCAATGAGTATCATCTCTTTGAGATCTTGGGTTTTCCCCAAAGAAGCCCATTTCTCCACATACGTCTCCAACCGGGCGGAGAACTGGTGATAGGTCTCACCCGACAGTAGCCTGGCATTCCTAAATTTCTTTCTATAAAACTCTCCGTTCTTTTCGTATCTTAACAGAAGAGCCTGCTTCAACATGTCATAGTTGTCTTGGTCATCCCTGCTCATTTTGGAAAACACTTCATAAGCTGTTCCCCGAAGACCCTGAGACAACTTTACACCCCATTTTTCTCTTTCTAACCCATAAGTAGTGGCTAATATTTCGTATCTGCTTAAATACGACTCAATGTCATCATCCTTTTCCACAAAGTAATCTAAATGGAACCCCATGGCTGATGAGGAAGCCCCCTTGCTTGCAGCTGAGTCGGAAGTGGAGGGGCTAGTTCTATTTTCAGGAGCATGGCCTTGCAGCTCTAACTCCCTTAGTCGTATCTCATGTTCTCTTTGTAATCTTTTTTCTTCTGCTTCTGCTTCCCTCTGCAGTCGTTTTCTTCTTATTCTGCCTCCAATTTCCTTTCTTCTTTCTCTCGTTCCGCCTCCAATCTCCTTTCTTCTTTCTCAGCCTCAAGTTTCTTTGCCTCAGCCTCAGCCTCAAGTTTCTTTTCCTCCAACTGCAGCCTCTTAATCTCAGCCTCCCTATCAGCCTCTAATTTCTTAGTCTCCCTAGCATCTTCTAATTGCATTTTCCTTTCCTCAGCTAACCTATGTTCTTCTCTAGTAATAAATTTATCACATTCTGAAGTGACATAGTCAATTAAGATTTGACCCTCCATATTCATTTCTTTTGCAGTCTGAACAGCCGCAGATCGAAACTTGGCCAGATCTGCCATTCTGATAAATGCAAAATGTTCTAACTAACTTTCTAAATAAGTATATTTTTATCTAATTAAAACTGGGTTCTGACAGTTTCTTGACTTCCCAAATCTTGGGCAATAATGATTATGGGGATTCCCTGGTACAATAGAATGTTGTTTATGCTAAGACCCAGACCCCAATGTATGTAGTACTAGGAGAAATTCAAATGCCCGGACAAGCCTACCAATTTTTGTAGCAAAGTTAGATTTTGCTGGGGAGGTTATGATGGTATCCTAAAAGAATGAAATCCGTGTATGTATTAACCGTGTGAGGTCAAGCACATGTAGGCCCCTGCCTCTATAAATGATGATGATGAATTATGTGCAGGGAACCTAACGCTACCTCCCTAGATCTCACACGGTCACTATTTCGGCTCTAGTGTCTGGTGTATGGTGTACCTAGTGTCTAGGGGAGAAATGAAATGATGGTACACAACACAAAAACACTTTAAGTTTCTATGAGGAAGTGAATAAAACCTGTGGTTAAGTTTTTCTTTAAATTAATTTTTTTGTACAATTTATTTTGCCTGTCCAGTCATATCGTTTGGACAGGTCTTTGAAAATGAGGACAAGATAGTTTACATAAAAGATTAACTAAAATTGTGTGGACAATCTGCCCAAATAACTACAATGTTAATATATGTCTTTCCTGTTGGAATGTTCACAGTTTACACTATATTCTTCTAAGAGGAAGAGTCACTGTGTATGAGGGGCTGTAATGTCATCATACCCCACAAAAGTCCTGAGTATGACTTGAAAAACCAAGGTTTATTTAAACCGAAACTGTCAGATGTACCCAGGTCCTTAACATATCACCTGGGGTTTCTTGTTGAAAGATAAGATATTGTGTAGTTGCAGAAATATCGATATCACGTCACACGCCCAAGCTCCTGCTGTTATCTCTTGACAGCATACGTAAAGTGTAGGAGACTTCTTGGCGTTATCGTCACTCCTCAGGTTTCCTATCACCAGCTGGCAACAAAAGGACACCCTGGCCTTTTACATCTGATCACTTATTCTTTTATTTAATTTCATACGTGGGTATGGGGTCAGCCTCGCGTGCATTTCAGGTGCACTCATCCGCTAATTTTTCATGACTCCCACCTTGCTGTGACCACCCCTCAGGTCCCTATGGCAGATACGCCACTGTATGTTTACATAGTTTTCCTCAATAATATAATGTGGGGTAACCACATTTCCTTTTATATATTTTTCTCATCTTTTTCTTTTTAAATATATATGCTTCAGGCATGTTGAACAGTGTTCCTTGAACACGGAGGCTTATTAATATACTCTAATACAATAATATTTAAACATAATCATTGTAGTGGATTGATGGTATTGTATGATGGTGATATTACTAAGTGTGATGCATGAGGTCAGCTGTGAAGTCTCCTGAGATAAAATGTAGCTGTGAATTGTCAGAAGGCCCTTCTTGCTACCACTATGACCTCACACCTATCTTTTTTTACTAATGAATGTGGCTACGTTAAATGTCTAGGGTAATGATATGTAATGTGTTGTGGTAGTTTACATACACACACACAGATATTTACTAAGTCTAATAATATTAATAAATGTTATAATACACTGAACTAACTCAAGTGTATAAAATTTGGATAGTAATTTTCTTTAAATTTATTTGTTCTGAACCAAGGTTTTAATTTGGTCAGAACATATGAAAGGTTTTGCAATTATGAAAGAAATGCATGAATATTACATAATAAATGCAAGGTGTGTACATATGTATGTTACTAGACTAGTTAATATTACTACTGTTTATAGTTGTAATCTATTTGGGAGAACATTTAATGGATGTGCTGTTGGGGTGACCTCATCACTCCCTGTCTATGGTGACTACACATTGTCCAGTTATTTGATGGAAATGTTATGGGTGTGTTAGGAAATAAGTTGAGTTGGTGAATTCTCAGCAGACCAGACGCTCACGTAGCTTGAAGGTGTAGCTCTGGTGCTGAGATCTGGTGGCCCCACCTCTCCGTGCTTGGGGGCAATATCAGAAGTCTGGTGGCCCCACCTCTCCGTGCTTGGGGGCAATATCATAAGTCTGGTGGCCCCACCTCTCCGTGCTTGGGGGCTATAATAGGCTGCTCTGACAAAATGTTACTGCACGGGTCCACTCTTGTAATATTCAACAACTCAGTTGACACCGCATTGGTGCCAACTGAAACTCACAGTTCTGCAATCAAAGTATTAGTCATGTGTCAGAATTCCATCCTCTAACCATTTCTGGACACAACACTACACAACAACAACACCACATAGACGGGTCAGATCTTTCTGACCAAACAACACATTTTACCAAGTTGGTTTCACATAGGATAAGTTCTCCCAGACTACGTATTCTGAAATATGTTCATTAGCTTCCTGCCATAGAATAGGATAGGTGATATGTTCCACTGATCTCAACACTTGATCTGTCCTCCATAATCCTTGCTGGAGTTTATGTATTTTATTTGTCTCTAGACCCTGAACTGGGGCGGGGGGTCTAGAGCGAATCCTTACTTGTTGTAAGGGACAGATTATGCTATTGCAGTATCAAATCACTCGAAACCTTAAACAAATATTAAAATGTACAAAGAAATAATTTCAGTCTTACCAGAATTATGAATATAGAACACAGTTAAATGCTAGCAAAACTCAGCTGAGCTGCTGGCCTTAGGATGGCGTCCCTCTAAATATTTCAATAGCTTCTGGGAATTACACCACTTAATAATTCACTGTGTCTACTAGGACAACTTATAATGAATGGCACAAAATGCGCGTCTGAGCGCCGATAATATATTCATCTATGGCCAATCACTGCCTTTTCTTTTTTTTCAAATTCAAATATCCTACCAAAAAGTCATTTCAGTCATACCTCAGTCAAGTATGCCTTATTGTCTGTTGGTCCGTCCGTCTCTACTTGCGTTTCACAAAAAAACACACTTGTTTTTTGAACCAACTCTGCCTTCCCATACACAATTTTGCCTTTAAAGTTATTTTTAGCCACAATTCACCATCCCACCCCGTCTCTTCATTCCAACTAGATTTTAGCACTTGCGTCTTCAAGGCCACAATTTTTTGAAAATTAGTGACATGTTTTATTTCAATGCAGACGCTCGCTGATATGAACAACACAGTCTTTTGTCAATATCTTTCTTATTATCTGTCCGTCTGTATAAATGAAAGCATATTATTTCACTACTCAAGATGGGCCATCCGGCCAGCTAGGTTTTATATTCCTAACATTATTATTAAGAAAAGTTACTTTTCAAATGTTTTCTAGAATCTTCTGGAATGCGTTCATCACTGCATTCAAATAAACGGACTAAGTTATCGCAAAAGCGTCCAAGAAATGACTGTGGCGTATAATATCCAAGGTCCCTTTTGTCGATTTCTTTACTTTATGTCAACTTGGGGAACGTGACTTTTTCCTCCTTTCCCCACCACTTGCGTCTTTTAGCCTTGCTAGTTTCCAGCACTCGTTCAGTCAGATTTTTCCTTTTGATCTCCGTTCTCATCCCGTTCCGTTTTGCCTTCAAGTCTAACAATTTAATTTCCATGGCGGGTGATGACCCGCGGCGTGGGCGATCATGTATTCTAGCAGCTTACGCATTAGTTTTTATCCTTACGTTGTATCATTGGAGATATTTTTACGTTGTATCATGGTTAATTTTATGACACATCTCCCCACTTGAAAACATGCCTACGGCAAGTTCTAAAACCAGTGATACACATAGATAAAATCTCTCCTTACGCCTGCCATTACTCTAATTTTGATCACAGGGGTGCCGACTGAGGAAATCTGCACCGACATTCAATTTGCCTGGGATATATTGGATACTAAACTGATAAGGTTGAAGCAATAAAGACCACCTCAGCAATCTTGCGTTTTCATGCTTAGCCTGAGATAAGAATACGAGTGGCTGATGATCCGTCTCGACCACAAAAGTCCTACCATACAGATAGATTTGAAACTTCTTTATTGCCCAGATTAACGCTAAACATTCTTTTTCGCTTGTCGAGTATCCTTGTTCCGCCTTATTCAATTTGCGGCTTGCATAAGCGACTGGTTTCAGTTCCCCATCAGGTGAAGATGATCTTTGCAACAAAGCTGCTCCGAGTCCTACATTACTTGCATCGGTTCTTAAGACAAAGTCCTGTGTCAAATCAGGCAGTTTGAGAATAGGCTTGCTAGTGAGTTTTTCCTTTAAGTCTTGGAACGCTAATTCACTTTGCGCAGTCCAATTAATTTTATCTGGAAGTCCCTTGCGAGTCAGATCAGTCAGAGGAGCACAAATAGAGTTAAAATCTTTGATATATTTTTGATAAAATTCGCATAACGACACGAATGATCGCACGTCCTTTTTTGTTTGTGGTCTAGGTGCTCTCTGCAGTTTTTCCAAGTTCTTGGGATCAGGGGTCATGCTACCCTGATATACAGTGTGTCCCAAGAATTCCAACTCTTTGCATCCAATGCAACATTTTGTTGGCCTAGCAGTTAAGTTCGCCTCCCTAAGCCTATTAAATAACATTTCTAGAGCTTCAATGTGTTCTTCAAATGTCTCTGTGGCGACGAGAATATCATCCATGAAATTCGTGATACATGGGTTATTCAGGGGATCCAACAATTTGCGCATCATCCTTGAAAATACACTCGGAGCATTTTTCAGTCCGAATGGTAGCATGTTGAATTCATAATGTCCATCCGAAGTGCTAAAAGCCAAATAAGGTCTCACTTCAGGCTTCACTGGGATCTGGTAATAGCCTTTACTAAGATCCACCTTTGAAAAGTATTTTGCCTTGTTCAGTCTGGCAAATAACTGTTTTGTGTCTGGTAATGGATCCACTTGTCCTTCTGTGACAGCATTCAGTTTCCTGTAATCTATGCACAGCCGGTGTTCCCCAGACGGTTTTCTCAACAAATAGACACTAGAGCTAAAAGATGATTCACTGTGTGAAATAATCCCCTCCTTCAACAAATAATCTATTTCTTCCTTCAATGCCTTCTCCTTCGCGAACGGAATAGAATAGGCTCTCATACAGATTGGGTTTGAGTCTACCAGTTTCATGTCATACTGTAGCAAATTTGTATGGCCTGGTTTATCTCTTAATACATCTGTATGTTCCTCCAGAACCTGTTGAACTCTCTCCCTCTGGTTTTTAGTCAGGTGCTTACTGACTTTTACCTGTGCTGCTGTTTCACAAGGATGTAATGGGTATTCATGTGAGGTGAGTGGTTCCTTTTGCATTTGAGTTGCGATAGCTAAGGTCAGTAAGGGGGTGCTTTCCTTGAGTGGTCTGTCCAGATACTTCTTTAACAGGTTTACATGATAAACTTTCTCCTTCCCCTTTTGTCAATTTTATAGTTTGTTCTAGACACCTTCTCTAGAACCGTATATGGACCTTGCCATCCAATTTGTAATTTATTCTGGCTACCGGGTAGTAGAAGCAGCACCTTCTCTCCCACAGCCAGTTCTCTGTCCTTTGCCTTCCTATTAAAATATGCTGCATGTTTCTTCCTGGCTTGTTTCAAATTATCATTTGCCAGTTTCCATCCAGCTTTCAAACGAGTGGTCAGTTCGTTCACGTATTGATAAGATGAGGTAACAGTCTCTTCCGCCTTCTCATCTGTCCAGGTTCTTAATAGGGCTTCTAATGGACCTTTTATTGGCCTCCCAAATAGCAGAGTTGCGGGAGCCATCCCGGTTGAACTATGTGGTACCTCCCGATACGCAAACAATGCGGCGGGCAGGAATTGATCCCACAGATCCGGTTTTTCGTGTGCCAGCTTTCTCAGGATAGAAATGAGAGTCCCGTTGAACCTCTCTACCTGGCCTTTCCCTTGCGGATGGTACGGACTACAATGAAAGTGTCTGGCTTGAAATAGCTTAAAAACTTCTTCCGTTAGTTTCCCCTTGAACTGAGAACCATTATCCGTCAAGATTTGATGCGGGAATCCTAATCGGGTAAATATTGTAAGTAGTGCCTCTGCTACATGTTTTGAATCAATTGATG
Source organism: Oreohelix idahoensis (assembly GCA_024509875.1). NCBI lineage: Eukaryota > Metazoa > Mollusca > Gastropoda > Stylommatophora > Oreohelicidae > Oreohelix > Oreohelix idahoensis. The sequence goes on along the minus strand of JAMPIV010005847.1, from coordinate 222,318 downwards.
GCAGGGCTACCGCCTCTCCCCACATAGAACAAGTGTCCACCAGAGTAAGGATGTAACTGTTCCTCCTCTTGGTCAGAGTGAGAGGTCCTACAATATCCACTGCAACCCTCTCAAAAGGTGTTCCCACTATGGGCATTTCCCCTAGAGTTGCAGGAGCAGTCCAGTGCTTTGGAGCTACCCTTTGACATTCTGGGCAGGATTTGACATATCTTTTTATATCCTCCGTTATCCCTGGCCAGAAGTAATGACAAGCTATACGCTGTCCTGTGGCGCTGATCCCCATGTGACCACTGAAGGGAATCGCATGCCCGAGTTCCATCACTTTATCCCTATATGAAGTGGGAAGAACCAGCTGGTTGTGACCATTTGTTCCAGTTCCGGCCTTCCTGTATAAGAGTTTGTTCTTCATAAAATATTCCCCCTTGCTCGGAGGTGTGTGGCATTTGGGCAATTTTTTAAAACATGGCTTGAGTGTCCTATCCTCAGCCTGCGCCTTCCTCATCTCCTCTGGATGAGCATTTATAGGTTCACCTTCTTCCTCCTTCTTCTGTGACCTGGTCTGCACTGTCGCCATGATCACAGGTCTCTCGGGATTCCCCAAGAAGACGTATCTACACCCCAATATCAGAGGGTAGATTGGTTCATCTATCACTGCTGCTCTGATTTCTCCTTCCACATAGCGAGTTTTCACCGTTATCCTTGCGATGGGAAGTGTCATGAGTGGTATGTCCTTAGTTGCCCCTTGTATTTCCACTGTTTCTGTGGTATACTGACTTGGGTCCACTAGGCTAGACTTCACAACTGAATCATAATCCAAACCTGTATCATAAAGGCACCTTATGGTGACCCCATTACCAATAACATCCTCACAAACTGGGGGGGTGATAAGGTTCCTGCTGTCCCTTAGGATTAACCTTTAATCTTTGAGTCCCCGACTTCATTGCAGCAATGTTTGAAGGTTTCCTTCTACACAATTCGGTGTTATGGTTATCTTTCTTGCACCATTTACACCATCTTTTTCCTTGGTTAAACGGTTTTCTTTCATTGGATTTTTGGTCATTGAACTGTGAGTTTCTGTCTCGGTAGTCATTTCTTGGCCGTTCAAAGTTTGTCCTACCTTTATTTCCCTGCTCTCTATTATCAAATTTATTAAATTGCTGTGGAGCTTTAAAATTGTCTATGTGCTTCTTTTTAGCACCACTTACCTCTGCCTGGGCTGCCTGATACCTCTCAGCGACATTTAAAACCTCCCCCAACTTCTCTGCACCTTGTTCCATGAGAAATTTTCTCATGTCTGGAGCCATGGACTCTCTCAATTGCTCAATCATGATCATTTCATTAAGATCTTGGGTCTTCCCCAGAGCAGTCTATTTCTCCTAATAGGTTTCCAGTCTGGCAGAGAATTGGTGGTATGTCTCCCCAGACAACAGCTTGGCATTTCTAAATTTCTTACGATAAAATTCCCCATTTTTTTCGTACCTCAATAACAAAGCCTGCTTTAACATGTCATAATTCTCCTGGTCTTCTCTGTTCATTTTTGCGAAGACTTCGTAAGAAGTACCTCTCAGTCCCTGTGATAGCTTTAAACTCCACCTCTCTCTCTCTAACCCATATGTAGTAGCTAATAACTCAAAACGTCCTAGGTACCCCTCTATGTCATCGTCTTTTGCAACAAAATGGTCTAAATGAAACCCCATAGCTGAGTTTGAGGCTCCCAGACTGGGCGTAGCATCTGAGGCAAAAGGGCTGGCACCATTTTCAGGAGTCTGGCCTTGTAGCTCCAGCTCCCTTAGTCGTAATTCGTGCTCCCTCTGCAACCTTCTATCTTCTGCCTCCCTTTCGGCCTTTTTATCTTCTGCCTCCCTTTGCTGTCGTTTGTCTTCTGCCTCAATCTGCAGCCTCTTAATTTCTCTATCAGCCTCAGTTTGTAACCTCTTCTCTTCAGCCAACCTTTCAGACTCTAATTTTCTTTCAGCCTCTTTTTCTAATCTTCTTTCTTCCCGTTCAATATACTTATCACATTCAGCCGTTACATATTGAATTAAAATCTGACCATCCATTCCCATCTCCTTTGCCGTCAGCACAGCAGCTGATCTGAATTTGGCCAGCTCCGCCATACTTTTTAAACAAATCTAGCAATGTGCAAGATAAAATTTGCAACCACTAAAGTACTTCTAATTACTCTAGTCTAAACTAATTCTAATTAATTAATTAACTACCACTGGCTGTGAAGATTCACCAACTTTTATTTTCAGGGACACTTTTAATTTTAAGGGACACTTTTAATTTTTATAATGTGTTCCCCTAATCTAATTCTCCCCCCAGGAGATCCTAATATACTTAATGGGCTAATTATCCCGGGACAAAGAGACCCCAATATATGTAGTGGATTTGATGGTATTGTATGATGGTGATATTACTAAGTGTGATGCATGAGGTCAGCTGAGAAGGCTCCTGAGATAAAATGTAGCTGGGAATTGTCAGAAGGTCCTTCTTGCTACCACTACGACCTCACACCTATCTTTTTTTACTAATGAATGTGGCTACGTTAAATGTCTAGGGTAATGATATGTAATGTGTTGTGGTAGTTTACATACACACACACAGATATTTACTAAGTCTAATAATATTAATAAATGTTATAATACACTGAACTAACTCAAGTGTATAAAATTTGGATAGTAATTTTCTTTAAATTTATTTGTTCTGAACCAAGGTTTTAATTTGGTCAGAACATATGAAAGGTTTTGCAATTATAAAAGAAATGCATGAATATTACATAATAAATGCAAGGTGTGTACATATGTATGTTACTAGACTAGTTAATATTACTACTGTTTATAGTTGTAATCTATTTGGGAGAACATTTAATGGATGTGCTGTTGGGGTGACCTCATCACTCCCTGTCTATGGTGACTACACATTGTCCAGTTATTTGATGGAAATGTTATGGGTGTGTTAGGAAATAAGTTGAGTTGGTGAATTCTCAGCAGACCAGACGCTCACGTAGCTTGAAGGTGTAGCTCTGGTGCTGAGATCTGGTGGCCCCACCTCTCCGTGCTTGGGGGCAATATCAGAAGTCTGGTGGCCCCACCTCTCCGTGCTTGGGGGCAATATCAGAAGTCTGGTGGCCCCACCTCTCCGTGCTTGGGGGCTATAATAGGCTGCTCTGACAAAATGTTACTGCACGGGTCCACTCTTGTAATATTCAACAACTCAGTTGACACCGCATTGGTGCCAACTGAAACTCACAGTTCTGCAATCAAAGTATTAGTCATGTGTCAGAATTCCATCCTCTAACCATTTCTGGACACAACACTACACAACAACAACACCACATAGACGGGTCAGATCTTTCTGACCAAACAACACATTTTACCAAGTTGGTTTCACATAGGATAAGTTCTCCCAGACTACGTATTCTGAAATATGTTCATTAGCTTCCTGCCATAGAATAGGATAGGTGATATGTTCCACTGATCTCAACACTTGATCTGTCCTCCATAATCCTTGCTGGAGTTTATGTATTTTATTTGTCTCTAGACCCTGAACTGGGGCGGGGGTCTAGAGCGAATCCTTACTTGTTGTAAGGGACAGATTATGCTATTGCAGTATCAAATCACTCGAAACCTTAAACAAATATTAAAATGTACAAAGAAATAATTTCAGTCTTACCAGAATTATGAATATAGAACACAGTTAAATGCTACCAAAACTCAGCTGAGCTGCTGGCCTTAGGATGGCGTCCCTCTAAATATTTCAATAGCTTCTGGGAATTACACCACTTAATAATTCACTGTGTCTACTAGGACAACTTATAATGAATGGCACAAAATGCGCGTCTGAGCGCCGATAATATATTCATCTATGGCCAATCACTGCCTTTTCTTTTTTCAAATTCAAATATCCTACTAAAAGTCATTTCAGTCATACCTCAGTCAAGTATGCCTTATTGTCTGTTGGTCCGTCCGTCTCTACTTGCGTTTCACAAAAAAACACACTTGTTTTTTGAACCAACTCTGCCTTCCCATACACAATTTTGCCTTTAAAGTTATTTTTAGCCATAATTCACCTTCCCACCCCGTCTCTTCATTCCAACTAGATTTTAGCACTTGCGTCTTCAAGGCCACAATTTTTTGAAAATTAGTGACATGTTTTATTTCAATGCAGACGCTCGCTGATATGAACAACACAGTCTTTTGTCAATATCTTTCTTATTATCTGTCCGTCTGTATAAATGAAAGCATATTATTTCACTACTCAAGATGGGCCATCCGGCCAGCTAGGTTTTATATTCCTAACATTATTATTAAGAAAAGTTACTTTTCAAATGTTTTCTAGAATCTTCTGGAATGCGTTCATCACTGCATTCAAATAAACGGACTAAGTTATCGCAAAAGCGTCCAAGAAATGACTGTGGCGTATAATATCCAAGGTCCCTTTTGTCGATTTCTTTACTTTATGTCAACTTGGGGAACGTGACTTTTTCCTCCTTTCCCCACCACTTGCGTCTTTTAGCCTTGCTAGTTTCCAGCACGCATTCAGTCAGATTTTTCCTTTTGATCTCCGTTCTCATCCCGTTCCGTTTTGCCTTCAAGTCTAACAATTTAATTTCCATGGCGGGTGATGACCCGCGGCGTGGGCGATCATGTATTCTAGCAGCTTACGCATTAGTTTTTATCCTTACGTTGTATCATTGGAGATATTTTAACGTTGTATCATGGTTAATTTTATGACAATCATGACAACATACATTAGTTAGATACATTTCAACGTGAGGACTCAACAATGTCTGCTCCCGGCACGTCCTTCACTTTTTCCCAATAGTAGTATCTAACTGTGGTAATGGGATTAAACATATTAAATTCATAAAGCATTCTTACCACAAATCAAGAAATATAAACAAATGACGCTGACGTTGCAAAGAAATGGCCTCAGTTTCTTCTGCTCCGTCCAGACTGTGAAATACTCATATAGTTATTTAATTTATTTTTAAATTTATCACAGCAGTTCTCAGCGTATCTGAATAAAAAATACAGTTCAACTGGCAATGAATAGTGAAAGCTTTTTGCTAATATTTAGTAGCCCTGGCCAATCGAAAGCTTGCGACTACCAGAATTCAAATGCAGTTTTTGAAAAACAAAAATAATTCCAAACATACTCTGCGTCTGGTAGTCGATTGGCCAGTCTGCTTTAGTTAGGCCAATGCAAAACGATGCTAGTTTTTGGTAACAATTTTCCTACCGCTCCCCTCTCCTCCTATACTCTTGTTACCCAAGCTAATTTGAATTTACCTCAATGCCTCCCTTCTAAGCCGGTGTCCCCACTAACGTTATGAAAAAAAACAAGCAGGAACAACAGTCCGTCTGGTCGTGCGTCCGTAGACATTTAGTATTTCCTCAATAACTTGTCTAATACTGGGACTATCATATTATTTAAAACACATTCTTGCTCAGTGAATTCTAAGCTATACTACCATATATTTTTATGTTCAGTTTCATTATGGTTTTAGATTTTCAATTTTGTCACCGGTCATCGTCAAATAAATATTTTACACAAGACGGCCATCTTCCCCTCTCGCCATCTCGCTAGCATGTATTTTTCAAATAACTAACTTGTTTTTGTGACGTCAGAAACATTACCGCGAGGAGGCAATAAAATTGTCTGCGTGTTTTGCTTCTGTTGGCTTTGTCGCCACGTGTATATATGCATGGCAGAATGTGTCAAGCGAAGCGGGGTTGTTCATGGCGGGTTAAGAATTGGCGTTAATAATTTGTATTGTATCGTGTAACACTACCAAAAAATGTAAGGATTTCTACTTATTACCAGCGTTAAAGTTGACAGAATACGTTAATTCAGATAGTTATTTTGCGGCACACTCCCGCAAAATCGTTAATTATAAGTCTAGGCTGCAAAATGTATGCAGCAGATCTGGCAAAATGTTAAATGTTGGTAGTACGTTTTCGAAACCGAAACTAAAACGCGTGTTAGATTTTTACCGTGGGATCGTTCTATGGCTTTAGCACTGCACAAAAGGCAGCGTTGCTGGCGTGTGAGAGCATCACCGTCAGACACAAGAGGGCTGGTTTTATTTATTATCATTTTATGACTAAAATCTTACTGAAATGAGCGATTATTCTCGCAGATTTTACTACAACGCTGCAACAAAAAGAAAGATTCGTCACTAAACCAGACACGTCTCCATTGATTGTCAGCTGCCCAGGGACGATGCTGGTTGGCCCAAAGAAGTCGATTTTGGCGATGGCGGCGCGTAAGGACAGGTCCTCGGTGAGGTCGTTGTGCCGAAAGTCCAGCGTCATGCAGTCTATTCCGGACAGTTTGATCAGACACATGACGTCCTGCAGGCAATGACTGGGCAGTTGAGGAAGCTGTTGTAAACCTGTTTCTGAGGTGACGAAGCCGAATAAAGCGATTCTCCGCTGCTGTTGTCACTCTGGGTCGTCCACTGCGATGCCGGTCTTCAACTGAGCCAGTGGCTTGGAACCGGTGCCAAAGGCGACTGATGGTACTCTGATGCACGTTTAGATGCCTGGCAACCTGACTTTGACTTTCGCCTGCATGCAGTCTGCCAATAGCAATGTTCCTTAAATTTATCGATAGAGACGCCATAAATGTCTGCTTGAAAATGAACTGAATTTTGTGTGTGTAGCGTTATCCTTTTATATGGTTTCAGTTGCGTTGTCAGTGAATAGTGTTCACCCCAAATTTGGTTGCTTTCACGTGCGCGCAACATGAGCTGTGGTCAAAAATTGCGTCATAAACACTATTGACCACTGCGTTGTAACGATTACAAAAACGAACGCAATTCAGGTCAACACGTGCATTTGACACTGTAAAGAACATTTGAGGCTGGTTTTTATATACCCTAGCAAAAAATTTTACTTACAAACTCATAAAAACGCGCCCTCGGATAGCTATGCGTTTCTTTTTTTGAACAGTTTAGTTAAATTGTCTGGAATCATTTGAAGCTGACGCCCCTTTTTTCATAAGAATGCCCATAGAAGTGGAAAATCTATTGCAAACTTCCACAATATTTCTTTACCTCAAAAGTGTAATGTTTAAACTATAACCTGTGTAACATCTTCGGCTTCTTCAAGCACCATGCATGGTGGCGTAGGTGATCAAGTCTCTTCACAACTTCCCGTCTCAAGTAGTGTTTATCAGTTATGTTGCTGACTTCTTGCCATGCCATGATACCAAACAGTCCTGGTTCTTCTCTCTTTGTTGTCTTATGTATCTTTTTCCTTCACTCTTTCCTGTTTGTTGTCACAATATATTCCTGATTTCTTCTTCTCATAACAGGTCTAAAGAAAGTGGATTCCTTCCTTTTAATGTAAATATAAGCTTCCTGTGCACAAGCTTGTGTAACTGTGACAAAACGTCTATACGTTTTCTTTTGGTGGCTCTCTTACACCTTCAGCCCTACGGCAGTATAATTTTCTTCTTCTTAATTTTTCTCTCTGATCGCTTATTATTTGGCAATTTTTTGTCCTTTCATTCATTATTTTGCTCTATGCTGAATCTAGTAGGGGGAAGTCTCTAACACTCCACTCCCCTACGGAAGTATCTGCTATGGGACTATCTTTATCTCTTACATTTTTGCTTTACCACTCCTCAGACTTATTTACGTTTCGCCAGGTGAACTGGGGTATTATCGTAACAATACCCGGTCTTTATCACCGGTCAGCGGTAATACGTTTATCTTATTCTCTCAGTCTGTCCAACATTTGACCCCAGGTGAAAAGCTGATGACGGTGTTTACCCCAAGACGGTTTAGCGCACGAACACGCAAAGAAAGCCGTCTGAAGGATGGGTGATAATTAGATTATCGCATCCGCTGGCCCCTGTCTGTATTATTATCACAGATAATTTGTCTGGGTAAACAATCTTGACGGAAGGCACTTAGACAGGTAATCAGTTGACACATTTGTTTGTGAGAGTGCAAAAGATGTCACCGGAAATATTACGTTTTATTATAAAGAGGTCACGCGTGGGAATATTAAATTTAAGATTTTAAACACGCGGGGGAAATTATGAATTTAAACACCCCAACCCACGTAGTGCAAAAAGAGCTTACTTCTTCCTTCCTCGTTCGTCCTGAAATGGAAGTTGGTTGCGTTGTGTCTGTTTACACCGGAGCTGCGATATCTGCGTTTTTCGGCCGACACACCCGACTTCAGCACGGCTTTTTGGGACTTGGTTTGCCTTCCCTCTTCGATCCCTACTCTCTCAGCTAGACTGCAGTGATGCAGCCTGTTTCTAGGACTACCACGTGGGGGTGGAGTAGGGTCTTGGTCAGTTTCGGTTCGCTGACCCTGACGCAAGCAATCAAGCTATGGGTCGCTGACTGCATTCTCTATTGCTGCATCTTTGGGTCCCGAAAAGAGCTTACCATTGGATTGAAGTGAGAGCTGGCATATACGATGAATCTCATTGGCAAGTTTGCCGGGAAGTACAATCTGTGATTTGAACTGGAATATGAAAATAAAATCTAGCGAACTCAGAGACACAGAACAGACAGCATCGCAACTTCAAACGAGCAACTCCCAAAAAGCCAGAAAAAGAAGGATCGGACCTAGAATTCCATATATATAAGTGACTGATCGAAGTATTTGGGAAACTTAAAACCTTAAAAAGTAAGCCCGCCTTTATAAATACAAGACTGTAAACTTAAGATACCAGGACTTTAAATACAGAGTCTGGACACCTAAAGGAATTGGATCACCCGACAAAGAGGAATTATTACAGTTTCTCAGACCAAGTGTATCGCAGAACACCCGCCGAAGAGGGATTACTAGTTTCCCAGGCCAAGTGTATCAGAGAACATCCGCTATACGAAGGAATTACTATACTTTCCCAGATCAAGTGATTCGAGAGCATATGAACCTAAATTGCTCGTGTCCATCCGAAACCTGTGCGAGGAGATTGTGTATAACCCAAAATTTTGGGGTAAGTTGGGAACATTTCTTTTACAAATGTGAATTAACATGTTTTCTTGCTAAGTGGTTATATATGAGGCTGGCAATCTCAACATACGAAAATAGTATATTCATAAACCACTACAGCAAGCGCTGGTGATTGTTTCTGGCTAGTCGTGCGGAAAACCCGACAGCAGAGGTGACCCCAAACTCCGACTGGAGCAGTGATGAGTGATGACTACATCACATGTGCCTCAAGTGTAGCATATCATTTTGTGAATTATATGTAACTTTTTAATGTTAGTTCAGGCACAAATCAATATTTGCACTGTCCAGACACATTTTCCCAGTTAATACCCAGAGGAATAGTGGTGATTTCTTTTCATCTTTCTTGAGCTACGCTATGTACTCAAGAATTTAATTCTTCTGGGAGATTAACATTGGCGGGTGGACAACGAGAGGAAGCGCCTGTTAAGCCCCAACTCAGTGTACTTAGCAGAGGCATTTGTTTGTCTATTTTTTCAAAAGTTCGTGGTACAAGACTACTTGTGGTTACAAGCTATCAGACGGTTCGAAGTACTGAAGTTACTACGCCACTCGTGTGAGAGAAGTACACTCATCATCAAGAATTGACGAAAACCTCGGGGACAGGACTCACCTAGAGTTAAGTTTTCATGTAAAACAGGCGAAAGCAGCGGACTTTGATAAATCCTCACCTCCGTCTCAGTGACGAAAACTTGTATTTACAACAAAATTTAACTAATCGTTCCATATTTATTTTAACTGTTTAAGACTAATTCATTATTAAAATTGTTACATGTTGTCTTAAAACTAAACATTCATAGTCGCTTAAGTTTTTTATATGTATGAAAGCAAACGTATGAGCCAGAATATTTTATATATATATAGAGGAAACTGAAGTAGTTGAGAAATAGAGGAAACTGAAGAAGTTGAGAAATAGACGGCACTGAAGTAGTTGAGAAATAGAGGAAACTGGAGTAGATGAGTAATAGAGGAAACTAAAGTAGTTGAGAAATAGAGGAAACCGGAGTAGATGAGAAATAGAGGAAACTGAAGTAGTTGAGAAATAGAGGAAACTGAAGTAGTTGAGAAATAGACGGCACTGAAGTAGTTGAGAAATAGAGGAAACTGGAGTAGATGAGAAATAGAAGAAACTGAAGTAGTTGAGAAATAGAGGAAACTGAAGTAGTTGAGAAATAGAGGAAACTGAAGTAGTTGAGAAATAGACGGCACTGAAGTAGTTGAGAAATAGAGGAAACTAAAGTAGATGGAAATAGAGGAAACTGGAGTAGATGAGAAATAGAGGAAACTGAAGTGGTTGAGAAATAGAGGAAACTGGAGTAGATGAGAAATAGACGGCACGGAAGTAGTTGAGAAATAGAGGAAACTGAAGAAGTAGAGAAATAGACGGCACTGAAGTAGTTGAGAAATAGAACAAACTGGAGTAGATGAGAAATAGACGACACTGAAGTCATCGAATATAGATGAAAGAAATAAAGTATTAACTAGACGGAATAAAGCCGCAGAAAGAGAAAAAAAAAATTAAGAAAGAAGACAAGAAGAAAGATTTAGGAAATATTGTGGTTGAGAATAAGTGAAGGAGAGATGATAGAAATATAGTGAGAAACGATTGTGCCTAAAAAACGGGGGGAATAATATTGAAAGTGGAAGGAGGAAGAAATTATAATGTTTAGAAAGTGAGAAAAGAGTGACGTAAAATGCTAGAGAAGTGGGTACAAAAATAATACAGAAAAAATATACGAAGAGTGAGGCAGTAGACGAAAAAAAAAAATTAGTAAAATTTTAAATATGCAAATTCTGCTAAAAGCGAGAGTACTAGAGTGCTGCATAGCTCGAAGTATACTTAAGAGAAAGGAGGAAAAGGGTTAACCCCTTGGTTAAGACTTTTTTTTTTTTATTTACAATCAAACTGTAGTGTTTTCGACGTGAAGTTCTGCGTCTGGCCCAAATATAACTGACGGGCATTGGGTCTAGGTTGAATAGTACGCACTTTGGCAAATTGAAGACTGAAGTAGTTGAGAAATAGAGGAAACTGAAGAAGTTGAGAAATAGACGGCACTGAAGTAGTTGAGAAATAGAGGAAACTGGAGTAGATGAGTAATAGAGGAAACTAAAGTAGTTGAGAAATAGAGGAAACCGGAGTAGATGAGAAATAGAGGAAACTGAAGTAGTTGAGAAATAGAGGAAACTGAAGTAGTTGAGAAATAGACGGCACTGAAGTAGTTGAGAAATAGAGGAAACTGAAGTAGTTGAGAAATAGAGGAAACTGGAGTAGATGAGAAATAGAAGAAACTGAAGTAGTTGAGAAATAGAGGAAACTGAAGTAGTTGAGAAATAGAGGAAACTGAAGTAGTTGAGAAATAGACGGCACTGAAGTAGTTGAGAAATAGAGGAAACTGGAGTAGATGGAAATAGAGGAAACTGGAGTAGATGAGAAATAGAGGAAACTGAAGTGGTTGAGAAATAGAGGAAACTGGAGTAGATGAGAAATAGACGGCACGGAAGTAGTTGAGAAATAGAGGAAACTGAAGAAGTTGAGAAATAGACGGCACTGAAGTAGTTGAGAAATAGAACAAACTGGAGTAGATGAGAAATAGACGACACTGAAGTCATCGAATATAGATGAAAGAAATAAAGTATTAACTAGACGGAATAAAGCCGCAGAAAGAGAAAAAAAAATTAAGAAAGAAGACAAGAAGAAAGATTTAGGAAATATTGTGGTTGAGAATAAGTGAAGGAGAGATGATAGAAATATAGTGAGAAACGATTGTGCCTAAAAAACGGGGGGAATAATATTGAAAGTGGGTTATACACAATCTCCTCGCACAGGTTTCGGATGGACACGAGCAATTTAGGTTCATATGCTCTCGAATCACTTGGTCTGGGAAAGTATAGTAATTCCTTCGTATAGCGGATGTTTTCTGATATATATATATATACCTAGACATATATTTACCTCTAAAGAGCGCTATACCATTATAAGAGAAATTCGCTGAATTAACTCAGCTGGGAGCTTGAACGGGCTAAAAAACCATTGCTTAAATCCTTCACAAAAGGCGACGGACAGATAAAAGTTAACCATTGCTCAGCGCTATACCGCATGGTTCTTGACTTCTTAACTATCTTGTGAAGACTCCCTTCGGATATTAGCGCCACTACACTTCTATCTACATCTCTGCCAAGAGTAATCTTGTGCGAAGGTAAACACTTTTGACGACCTATTTAGATACTCTTGAGTTTTGGCCATTGTTGGACCAATACTGCAAAGGAAGGAAGGCAATCCGTGACAATGGCGTACCCTTTTAGCCCTGAAGAGTCATAAGTCGTGTGCATTTCGTTTGTATTTTCTCCTTACTTCTGTTCAGACAAACGTACGTATACATTTTCTCCGTATTGAAAACTATACCCAGCCATCAGCTCAAAGTTTGTCCTGTCTTTCCCAGCCATATCACGTGTCTCCAATTGTTTTCTCCACGTGCTGTTTGGTTTCCTGAACTCTTACCCAGTGAATTCCAGAGCAAAGACTGTCTTGTAATACTATCAACAAGTTTCTACAATATGTGTCCTATCCATCTCCGGCGTCTTCTTCTCATCTCTCGTTCCCCTGGCACGTACCTGGTTAGCGTCATCAGTTCAACATTACAAAATCTTGTCATACCGTTTCAATCTTTCTATTCTATGCAAGCATTCAATTTTGAGAGTATGCAACTTCTTGGTTCCAATTTCATTATATGGCATAAAACATCTTTACTCTTGTGCGCCGCAAATATATGAATATGTTACAACTAAGTTTATATGTTGCCAAAAAACTATCTAATCTGTGGTTCTCTGCTCCCACTGCCTTTAATCTCCTAGTCTTCCAAGAGTATTTCCTGTTGTCAGATTTCCATACTATTTTCCTTGATCTTATTCCCTTGAGCGTTCCATTCTTGAATCTTTTAATTTTGAAGATGTCTGTATCAGATGTCTCCAGTGCCCACGAAAGTTGATCATGTTTTTCCCCTCGAGTTCATGTCGGAACTAGTCTGTGCAATATTAATCATAGATAATATTGTTTATCAGAAAGTTTACATATACGTCAGTGTACAATGGTTTGTCTGTCCTGTCTGTCTGTTTGTCCTGTCTGTCTGTATGTCTCTCCTGTCTGTTTGTTTGTCCTGTCTGTCTGACCTGTCCTGTCTGTCAATCTCTCTGTCCTGTCTGTCTCTGTGTTTGTCATGTCTGTCCTGTCTATCTATCTGTCTGTCTGTCTGTTTGTCCTGACTGTCTGTCTGTTCTGTCTGTCTGTCCTGTTTGTCTGTCGTGTCTGTCTATCGTGTCCGTCTGTCCTGTCTGTCTCTCTGTCTGTTTGTCAATCGGTTTGTCATGTCTGTTTGTCCTGTCTGTCCTGTCTGTCTGTCATTCTGTCCTATTTGTCTGTCCTGTGTGTCTGTCTGCCCGTGTGTCTGTCTGCATATATGTCTGCTTATGTGTCTGTCTGTCCGTCTGTCTGTCCTGTCTGTCGGCATATATGTTTGCTTATGTGTCTTTAGATGTTTCCGTTTGAACGTCCGTCTGTCTGTGTACGTGTTTGTCTGTTCGTCTTTCTGTCTTTCTGTATATCTGCTATCTAAATGTCTCTATCATTTCATTCTGTGTATTTTTCATAATAAGAAACCACTTAAAAGCTGTTTTTGCATATTTGAAGTTTAATATTTCTCGGCAGTAGTAATTTGACGTTCTTCAATTTGCCAAAGAGCGTACTATTCAACCTAGACCCAATGCCCGTCAGTTATATTTGGGCCACACGCAGAACTTCACGTCGAAAACACTACAGTTTGATTGTAAAAAAAAAAAAAAAAAGTCTTAACCAAGGGGTTAACCCTTTTCCTCCTTTCTCTTAAGTATACTTCGAGCTATGCAGCACTCTAGTACTCTCGCTTTTAGCAGAATTTGCATATTTAAAATTTTATTAATTTTTTTTTTTTCGTCTACTGCCTCACTCTTCGTATATTTTTTTCTGTATTATTTTTGTACCCACTTCTCTAGCATTTTACGTCACTCTTTTCTCACTTTCTAAACATTATAATTTCTTCCTCCTTCCACTTTCAATATTATTCCCCCCGTTTTTTAGGCACAATCGTTTCTCACTATATTTCTATCATCTCTCCTTCACTTATTCTCAACCACAATATTTCCTAAATCTTTCTTCTTGTCTTCTTTCTTAATTTTTTTTTCTCTTTCTGCGGCTTTATTCCGTCTAGTTAATACTTTATTTCTTTCATCTATATTCGATGACTTCAGTGTCGTCTATTTCTCATCTACTCCAGTTTGTTCTATTTCTCAACTACTTCAGTGCCGTCTATTTCTCAACTTCTTCAGTTTCCTCTATTTCTCAACTACTTCCGTGCCGTCTATTTCTCATCTACTCCAGTTTCCTCTATTTCTCAACCCCTTCAGTTTCCTCTATTTCTCATCTACTCCAGTTTCCTCTATTTCCATCTACTCCAGTTTCCTCTATTTCTCAACTACTTCAGTGCCGTCTATTTCTCAACTACTTCAGTTTCCTCTATTTCTCAACTACTTCAGTTTCCTCTATTTCTCAACTACTTCAGTTTCTTCTATTTCTCATCTACTCCAGTTTCCTCTATTTCTCAACTACTTCAGTGCCGTCTATTTCTCAACTACTTCAGTTTCCTCTATTTCTCAACTACTTCAGTTTCCTCTATTTCTCATCTACTCCGGTTTCCTCTATTTCTCAACTACTTTAGTTTCCTCTATTACTCATCTACTCCAGTTTCCTCTATTTCTCAACTACTTCAGTGCCGTCTATTTCTCAACTTCTTCAGTTTCCTCTATTTCTCAACTACTTCAGTTTCCTCTGTTTCTCATCTACTCCAGTTTCCTCTATTTCTCAACTACTTCAGTTTCCTCTATTTCTCATCTACTCCAGTTTCCTCTATTTCTCAACTACTTCAGTTTCCTCTATTTCTCAACTACTTCAGTGCTGTCTATTTCTCAACTTCTTCAGTTTCCTCTATTTCTCAACTACTTCAGTTTCCTCTATTTCTCATCTACTCCAGTTTCCTCTATTTCTCAACTACTTCAGTGCCGTCTATTTCTCATCTACTCCAGTTTTCTCTATTTCTCAACTACTTCAGTGTCGTCTATTTCTCAACTACTTCCGTTTCCTCTATTTCTCAACTACTCCAGTTTCCTCTATTTCTCATCTACTCCAGTTTCCTCTGTAACTCAACTACTCCAGTTTCCTCTGTAACTCAACTACTCCAGTGTCCCGTATTGCTCTATTTCTCCATCTAATGTATTCTCTCTTAGCTTCTCCTTATGAATGTAGGTCGATAGAACGAGAAGAGAAAACAGATCGAAGGGAATCTTAAAACAGTAAAAGGATCGGAGTGAATCAGTAGAAGGTTATTACAGCTATCAGAGCCCAAGGCTAACCTAATCAGCACCAGCCTCACCCCTCCCTTCACGCTTCTGATTAACACCTGGCTCCAGACGCACGTAGCGATTTCTTTGATTGTGCCAAATTTGCATAAAGATAGGCCGAGAAAATTTTGGCTTGCGGCTTCGGCAAAATACTGAAGCTATGATAATGAGTTTGGATGGCCAGACATGGCGGCGAAAACTCAATTTTCTTCGAATATATATATATATATATATATATATATATATATATATATATATATATATATATATATATATATATATATATATATATATATATATATATATGATAGGAAACTCTATACAGAGCAATACAGCAGGAGGCAATCTGATCATCAGAAAAGTCCCCCCGTCAATCAAGTGTGTGAGCCCCTTAATCTCCTTTACACTCTAAGAGGAGCGGGCCCACTTGGGTCATGACTCCCAAGTGTAGCCTCCTGTTGTCTTGTGCAGAGAATTGAACCTACTCCACCTTGTCTGCAGCTTTCAAATTCACTCCTATTTTCTGCCAGCTGGAAGCAATTGTGAAAGTAACCCTTATGTTGAAAACAAATTGCTGTCCCGAGTTCCATAACCCGTTGCGGTTGTTCCACAGCCAGCATGGTGTCCTTTCCGCAGTTTCGCCGAGCCTCTTAAGTGCCCTTGCTGTATTGGTTAAAAAAAAAAAAGGATAACAACTTAGATGGCTTTCGCTATTAAGTACTCTATTCTATTTTGACGTGGATTATCATTTTTGTTAAATTTATTATAACGCAAATATTGATTGTATTTTAAAATATAAATCTTCGACTCAGATGTCCAGGCAGTCCTATTATATGACTCTGAAACATAGAGAACAATAAAAACAACAACCAAGCGGTTGCAGAATTTTATAAATGGGTTCATGCGTAGAATAGACGAATGACGTGGTATGACAAGATTACTAATGTGGAACTAATGACAAGAAGCAGACAAGTGCCAGTGGAACAAGAGAAGCGAAGAAGAGGCTGATAATTGATAAGATAGACATTGAGGAAAGTTGTTGACAGCATTACGAGAAGCAGTCTTTGTTCTGGAACCCCCAGGGTAAGAGAAACAGAGGTAGACCAAAAAATCACACAGAGAAGAGAACTGGAGACAGAGAAAAATGCTGGAGACAGAGAAGAGAGCTGGAGACAGAGAAGAGAACTGGAGACAGAGAAGAGAACTGGAGACAGAGAAGAGAACTGGAGACAGAGAAGACAGCTGGAGACAGAGAAGAGAACTGGAGACAGAAGACAGCTGGAGATAGATAAGAGAACTGGAGACAGAGAAGACAACTGGAGACAGAGAAGAAAGCTGGAGACAGAGAAGACAGCTGGAGACAGAGAAGAGAACTGGAGACAGAGAAGAAAACTGGAGACAGAGAAGACAACTGGAGACAGAAGAGAACTGGAGACAGAGATGAGAACTGGAGACAGAGAAGAGAACTGGAGACAGAGAAGAGAGCTGGAGACAGAGAAGAGAGCTGGAGACAGAGAAGAGAACTGGAGACAGAGAAGAGAACTGGAGACAGAGAAGACTACTGGAGACAGAGAAGACAGCTGGAGACAGAGAAGACAGCTGGAGACAGATAAGAGAACAGGAGACAGAGAAGAGAACTGGAGACAGAGAACTGGCGACAGAGAAGAGAACTGGAGACAGAGAAGAGAACTGGAGACAGAGAAGAAAATTGGAGACAGAGAAGACAGCTGGAGACAGAGAAGACAGCTGGAGACAGACAAGAGAACTGGAGACAGAGAAGAGAACTGGAGACAGAGAAGAAAACTGGAGACAGAGAAGACAGCTGGCGACAGAGAAGAGAACTGGAGACAGAGAAGAAAACTGGAGACAGAGAAGACAACTGGAGACAGAAGAGAACTGGAGACAGAGATGAGAACTGGAGACAGAGAAGAGAACTGGAGACAGAGAAGAGAGCTGGAGACAGAGAAGAGAGCTGGAGACAGAGAAGGCAGCTGAAGACAGAGAAGAGAACTGGAGACAGAGAAGACTACTGGAGACAGAGAAGACAGCTGGAGACAGAGAAGACAGCTGGAGACAGATAAGAGAACAGGAGACAGAGAAGAGAACTGGAGACAGAGAACTGGCGACAGAGAAGAGAACTGGAGACAGAGAAGAGAACTGGAGACAGAGAAGAAAATTGGAGACAGAGAAGACAGCTGGAGACAGAGAAGACAGCTGGAGACAGACAAGAGAACAAGAGACAGAGAAGAGAACTGGAGACAGAGAAGAAAACTGGAGACAGAGAAGACAACTGGAGACAGAAGAGAACTGGAGACAGAGATGAGAACTGGAGACAGAGAAGAGAACTGGAGACAGAGAAGAGAGCTGGAGACAGAGAAGAGAGCTGGAGACAGAGAAGGCAGCTGAAGACAGAGAAGAGAACTGGAGACAGAGAAGACTACTGGAGACAGAGAAGACAGCTGGAGACAGAGAAGACAGCTGGAGACAGAGAAGAGAACTGGAGACAGAGAAGAGAACTGGAGACAGAGAAGAGACCTGGAGACAGAGAAGAGAACTGGAGACAGAGAAGAGATCTGGAGACAGAGAAGAGAATTGAGATAGAGAAGAGAACTGGAGACAGAGAAGAGAACTGGAGACAGAGAAGAGAACTGGAGACAGAGAAGAGAACTGGAGACAGAGAAGAGAACTGGAGACAGAGAAGAGAACTGGAGACAGAGAAGAGAACTGGAGACAGAGAAGAGAACTGGAGACAGAGAAGAGAACTGGAGACAGAGAAGAGAACTGGAGACAGAGAAGAGAACTGGAGACAGAGAAGAGAACTGGAGACAGAAGAGAACTGGAGACAGAGAAGAGAACTGGAGACAGAAGACAACTGGAGACAGAAGAGAACTGGAGACAGAGAAGATAACTAAAGACAGAGACGATAACTGGAGACAGAGAAGAGAACTGGAGACAGAAAAGAGAACTGGAGACAGAATAGAGAACTGGAGACAGAGAAGAGAACTGGAGACAGAGATGAGAACTGGAGACAGAGAAGAAAACTGGAGACAGAGAATAGAACTGGAGACAGAGAAGACAGCTGGAGACAGATAAGACAGCTGGAGACAGAGAAGACAACTGGAGACAGACAAGAGAACTGGAGACAGAGAAGAGAACTGGAAACAGAGAAGAGAACTGGAGACAGAGATGAGAACTGGAGACAGAGAAGAGAAGACAGAGAGACAGACAGAAGAGAACTGGAGAGAGAACTGGAGACAGAAGAGAACTGGAGACAGAGAAGACAGCTGGAGACAGAGAAGAGAACTGGAGACAGAGAAGACAACTGGAGACAGAGAAGAGAACTGGAGACAGAGAAGACAACTGGAGACAGAGAAGAGAACTGGAGACAGAGAAGAGAACTGGAGACAGAGAAGAGAATTGGAGACAGAAGACAACTGGAGACAGAGAAGAAAACTGGAGACAGAGAAGACAGATGGAGACAGAGAACACCGCTGGAGACAGAGAACAGAACTGGAGACAGAGAAAACAGCTGGAGACAGAGAAGAGAGCTGGAGACAGAGAAGACAACTGGAGACAGAGATGACAACTAGAGACAGAGAAGTGAGTTGGAGAAAGAGAAGACAGCTGGAGACAGAGAAGAGAACTGGAGACAGAGAAAAGAACTGGAGACAGAGAAGACAGCTGGAGACAGAGAAGACAACTGGAGACAGAAGAGAACTGGAGACACAGAACTGGTGACAGAAAAAAGAACTGGAGACAGAGAAGAGAACTGGAGACAGAGAAGAAAATTGGAGACAGAGAAGACAGCTGGAGACAGAGAAGACAGCTGGAGACAGAGAAGACAGCTGGAGACAGACAAGAGAACTGGAGACAGAGAAGAGAACTGGAGACAGAGAAGAGAACTGGAGACAGAGAAGAGAACTGGAGACAGAGAAGAGAACTGGAGACAGAGAAGAGAACTGGAGACAGAGAAGAGAACTGGAGACAGAGAAGAGAACTGGAGACAGAAGAGACAGAGAAGAGAACTGGAGACAGAGAAGAGAACTGGAGACAGAGAAGAGAACTGGAGACAGAAAAGAGAACTGGAGACAGAGAAAAGAACTGGAGACAGAGAAGAGAACTGGAGACAGAGAAGAGAACTGGAGACAGAGAAGAGAACTGGAGACAGAAAAGAGAACTGGAGACAGAAAAGAGAACTGGAGACAGAGAAGAGAACTGGAGACAGAGAAGAGAACTGGAGACAGAGAAGACAACTGGAGACAGAGAAGAGAACTGGAGACAGAGAAGACAGCTGGAGACAGAGAAGAGAACTGGAGACAGAGAAGACAGCTGGAGACAGAGAAGAGAACTGGAGACAGAGAGGAGACCTGGAGACAGAGAAGACAACTGGAGACAGAGAAGAGAGTTGGAGAAAGAGAAGACAGCTGGAGACAGAGAAGACAGCTGGAGACAGATAAGACAGCTGGAGACAGAGAAGAGAACTGGAGACAGAGAAGACAACAGGAGACAGAGAAGACAACTGGAGACAGACAAGAGAATTGGAGACTGAGAAAAGACAACTGGAGACCTAGAAGAGAACTGGAGACAGAGAAGAGAACTGGAGACAGAGAAGAGAACTGGAGACAGAGAAGAGAACTGGAGACAGAGAAGAGAACTGGAGACAGAGAACTGGAGACAGAGAAGAGAACTGGAGACAGAGAAGAGAACTGGAGACAGAGAAGAGAACTGGAGACAAGAAAAGACAACTGGAGACAAGAAAAGACAACTGGAGACAGAGAAGAGAACTGGAGACAGAAAAGAACTGGAGACAGAGAAGAGAACTGGAGACAGAGAAGAGAACTGGAGACAGAGAAGAGAACTGGAGACAGAGAAGAGAATTGGAGACAGAAGACAACTGGAGACAGAGAAGAGAACTGGAGACAGAGAAGAGAACTGGAGACAGAAAAGAGAACTGGAGACAGAGAAGAGAACTGGAGACAGAGAAGAGAACTGGAGACAGAGAAGAGAACTGGAGACAGAGAAGAGAACTGGAGACAGAAGAGAACTGGAGACAGAGAAGAGAACTGGAGACAGAGAAGAGAACTGGAGACAGAGAAGAGAACTGGAGACAGAGAAGAGAACTGGAGACAGAGAAGACAACTGGAGACAAAGAAGAGAGTTGGAGATAGAGAATACAGCTAGAGACAGAGAAGAGAACTGGAGACAGAAAAGACAACTGGAGACAGACAAGAGAACTGGAGACTGAGAAGAGAACTGGAAAAAGAGAAGAGAACTGGAGACAGAGAAGACAACTGGAGAAGAGAGCTGGAGACAGAGAAGAGAACTGGAGATAAAGAAGACAGCTGGAGACAGACAAGAGAACGGGAGACAGAGAAGACAGCTGGAGACAGAGAAGAGAACTGGAGACAGAGAAGACAGCTGGAGACAGAGAAGAGAACTGGAGACAGAGAAGACAGCTGGAGACAGAGAAGAGGACTGGAGACAGAGAAGAGAACTGGAGACAGAGAAGAGAGTTGGAGAAAGAGAAGACAGCTGGATAGAGAGAAGACAGCTGGAGACAGAGAAGACAGCTGGAGACAGAGAAGAGAACTGGAGACAGAGAAGACAACTGGAGACAGACAAGAGAACTGGAGACTGAGAAAAGAGAACTGGAGACAGAGAAGAGAACTGGAGACAGAGAAGAGAACTGGAGACAGAGAAGAGAACTGGAGACAGAGAAGAGAACTGGAGACAGAGAAGAGAACTGGAGACAGAGAAGAGAACTGGAGACAGAGAAGACAACTGGAGACAGAGAAGAGAACTGGAGACAGAGAAGAGAACTGGAGACAGAGAAGAGAACTGGAGACAGAGAAGACAGCTGGAGACAGAGAAGAGAGCTGGAGACAGAGAAGAGAACTGGAGACAGAGAAGAGAACTGGAGACAGAGAAGAGAACTGGAGACAGAGATGAGAACTGGAGACAGAGATGAGAACTGGAGACAGAGAAGACAGATGGAGACAGAGAAGACAGCTGGAGACAGAGAAGAGAACTGAAGACAGAGAAGAGAACTGGAGACAGAGAAGAGAACTGGAGATCAAGAAGATAACTGGAGACAGAGATGGGAACTGGAGACAGAGAAGACACATGGAGACAGAGAAGAGAGCTGGAGACAGAGAAGAGAGCTGGAGACAGAGAAAAGAACTGGAGACAGAGAAGAGAACTGGAGACAGAGAAGACAGCTGGAGACAGAGAAGAGAACTGGAGACAGAGAAGACAGCTGGAGACAGAGAAGACAACTGGAGACAGAGAAGAGAGCTGGAGACAGAGAAGAGAACTGGAGACAGAGAAAAGAACTGGAGACAGAGAAGACAGCTGGAGACAGAGAACAGGACTGGAGACAGAGAAGACAACTGGAGACTGAGGAGAGAACTGGAGACAGAGAAGAGAACTGGAGACAGAGATGAGAACTGGAGACAGATAAGACAGATGGAGACATGGAAGAGAGCTGGAGGCAGAGAAGAGAGCTGGAGACAGAGAAAAGAACTGGAGACAGAGAAGAGAACTGGAGACAGAAGACAGCTGGAGACAGAGAAGAGAACTGGAGACAGGGAAGGCATCTGGAGACAGAGAAAATAACTGGAGACAGAAGACACCTGGAGACAGAGAAGAGAACTGGAGAGAGAGAGGAAAACTGGAGACAGAGAAGACAACTGGAGACAGAGAAGACAACTGGAGACAGAGAAGACAGCTGGAGACAGAGAAGACAACTGGAGACAGAGAAGACAGCTGGAGACAGAGAAGAGAGCTGGAGACAGTGAAGACAGCTGGAGACAGAGAAGACAACTGGAGACAGAGACGACAACTGGAAACAGAGAAGAGAGCTGGAAACAGAAATGACAGTGATGAGGAAAACATGGAAAGACCTGGAGCTGATGACACGTGACAGGAGGACTTGGCATACGTGTGCTGGAAGCCTATACTCCTTGGGGAGTTACAGGTAGATGAATTGATGAATGAATGTGATAAAGCTCCTTTTTCAGGTCACCACGTTAATAAGGGCTTGGTGAGATTAAGTGGTCAACTCAAACTCGGCACAGTGTTGGTCATATAGTTCACCTTGTCCCGGAAGGTAATGAGGCCCCGACAAGAATGTATTGTTGACAATGAGTGTTAGTATGAGTGTCAACACGCGAATGCATAAATGGTTCTGTAGAGTTGACAAGTTGGTAATAATGCACTCATACCCTCACGGCTGGAAGTCAATGATAACTGGAACTACTATAAACGTTATAAACAGTTTAATGATACACACTCTGACAGCACGGTTGACAGTCATTGGAACAGGTTGACACAACACATCATTGGATACTTGACAAATGGGGGGCAACATCAATTTGGCAATTTCATAGCATGAAAATATAATCGGACGATAGGAGCAAATATATAGTTATGATAGTCTATCGTCTCATACCTCCACTGACTAGTCGCATCAGTTTGAGTTAACAATAATAATGGTCATCACAATGCTCCCTTACTGACTACGTCTTTCAGGCTAAGTCTTTTAGGCTTTAGCTTCAACAGGGTCTTTCTTTTAAGGTTGACAATCTCAAATAATAAAGAGTAGACTTCAATACAATGTAGGTCCTGGTATCGCCATCAGGTAATAAGATATCTCCGTTCTCCGATTGACAATTCAAAACAGACCAACAGTGAGATTCAAAATGGCGTCGGTCCCAGTGAGCGGTGTTCATCCAAAAGATATCCTCACTACAAATGAAAGTTCCGTTCATTTGCTCATCTAATGTCTTTGGGTTTTCCATACCCATAAGGAATGTTACACATGTCCACTCATAGTGCTGCTAGTACAGGAATCGTCTACATACGATCCATCAAATATATAGATGGATGATATAACATCTATAGCGTCGTTAGGCCTAGGTAAAGTTTTAGAAAATGTTTCTTCTTTACCTTAAGTTCAGGAAATACTAGTAACTAGCACACTAACATATATATTCTGGGAGAAGTATCGACCATCATAGTATACTGAGAGACAACTCCTCTCTTCCCCAGAATCAATCACAATGACCAAAAACTTCGGACTCTCATATGTCCGACAGCCTTCAAGATCCGTCCGTCATCACGGAAGCGCCAACGACGACTAATCGTCTCATTGGGCATGCGCTAATGTTAACCTTTCAACTATATTCAAGTGGGGCGACTATATATTTACTTTCATTCGAAGCAAAAAATGAGTATTCGCTCTTTGACTAGAGTTCTAATCTCAGACTCAAAATATTATTACCAAATATTTCCAAACATAACAAGTATACAAACAAATAAATATCTTCCTATATATATATACATCTCTATCTACATTGTCCCCAGTAATCTGTTGGTAACAGACTACCGCAACCCCCTGGGAAAAAAATGAAAATTATTTTTTTTCCATCTGAGAGCAACATACAATAGGCTCACAACGCACGAATAATGCGCAGATGACTAATAAGAGTAATTTATAATGTCAAATTAAGGTAAAGTCATAGATCGACTCGTGAGAATATATCTCAACATCTCAGAGAAAGCATTTCTCTTAAGTATAAATATTTCCAGGGAGGTGCCACCAACGTATACCACAATGCTGGTAACAACACAATGCATATAACAATTTCATATTTAAGCATTATAAGTACATGATTGACAAAGAAGAAAAATCATCAAAGAACAGCGGTGAATATATATCAATGAGCGTAGTGATAGTAGTGATACAATCACTATATTACAAATTACAATGTGTATCTATCTTGATATAGAGAAAGAACTGTTATAGACTTAGATGTGTTAAGAAATCCAAGACCTAACAGTTAGGTGGAATCATGTGGGCATCTAGACAAAATGTCTGCCATCACATTATCTGATCCACGGATAGCTCGTACTGAGAAATGAAAAGGTTGAAGAGCAATTGCATATCGAGTAGACCTCAAGCTCTTCAAATTCTTACTCTGTATAGCTGTAAGAGCTTTCTGGTCGGTTTCTACTATGAAATGTGCGCCTAGAAGGAATCTTTGTAGTTTGAGAATTGACTATACCATAGCCAATAGTTCACGGTCTAAAACCGAATAATTCCTTTCTGCAGCATTAAGTTTTCTGGCGATATACATTACAGGATGCAGAGTTCCAGAGTACTCTTGCATTAGTGCCGCTCCAATCCCAGTGGATGAAGCGTCACTACGAAGAACAAATGTCTTATCCGTAGTAGGTAACACTAAAATAGGTGGTGTTGAAAACAAATTTTTAATCTTATCCAAAGAGGATTGGCATTCCTGTGATCAGTGGACCATATTAGGCGACCCTTTCTTTAGTAGTGTAGAAAGAGGTGCCATGATAGAGGATAGATTCGGAATCAATCTTCCATAAAATTGAATAAGACCTAAGAGACTTCGCACTTGCTTTTTAGTCTTATGAATAGAGATGTTAAGTATCTTAGTTATATTATGGTCCTCTGTCTTAAGGAAACCATGACCAACTCGATGGCCTAGGAAAGAAATTTCGCTAAAACCAATGCAGGCTTTAGAGGGTTTCGCTGTCAGGTTATACTCGCGTAGAGTAGACAGTAATTCAACTAACCCTGAATAGTGATCTTCCCAAGTATCGCTGAAAAGACAGATGTCGTCTAGGTACGCAATGACATCTGACCGATAAGATAGGATTCGACGCATCATGCGTACGAATGTAGCTGGTGCGTTCATAAGGCCGAAAGGCATGAAATTCCATTGAAAAAGGCCTATAGGTGTAGAAAAAGCCGTAATTGGTTTGGCGCGTTCAGATAAAGGAACTTGCCAATATCCTTTAGACAAATCAAGTTTAGGGAAAAAATGAGATTTAGAAAGCCTAGTAAGTAGCTCTTCTAGTAAAGGCATAGGTTCAGCATCAAACTTCGTAACTTGATTCAATTTGCGATAGTCAACGCAAAGACGTATGTTATTGTCTTTCTTTCGAACAATAACCATCGGCGAAGAATATCCAGAAGTGGATGGTTCAATTATTTTTAAATCTACCATCGCATCCAACTCCTTCTCAACCTGTGCTTGAAAATGTATAGGGATAGAATAAGGTCTGATTCTAATAGGATTATGGTCAGTTAGAATAATGTCATGTTCAATGACATGAGTTTGTCCAGGAATGTGAGTAAGGACATCCTGAAATGTTTGTAACATAATCGAAACTTGTCGCTGTTCTCCTAGAGATAAATCAGGAGAAACAGTAACATTTTTCCAGGATTCACTAGAATGAAGTGGAATCATCGGAAGCGGAAGATTAACATCCGAAAAACTTGTTTCCTCATCCTGTATTACGGACAGTGATGAGTAATGACCATGTTGGACTGGTGAATCGTCCGTTGCCTGGAAAATAGGCTGTAAATAATCCGGACGTTCATGGAATTCCGTAAGCATATTGATGTGGAAGGTTTTATGCTTTCCATCAATATCGACAATGTAGTCAACATCGGAAATTTTCGGGATTATATAGCGTAGTGGTTACAACACCGCTCTGGCGACCGGGTGATACAGGATCAAACCCGGGCGACGGCATTTGAGGATTTTTCGTCGACCGGGATTTGGCCTGGATTAACTCGAGACCTGGCGAGGACATTTGAAGGAGTGTCGTCGACCAGGGACTGGCGGCTCCTGAGCCGACCCAGCTGCAATGGGTACCTCCGAAATCGGAGAGTATTTGCCTGAATGGCGAGGGACACCTGTCTCTGTACAAGAAATAAAGGGATACTCACGTAAAATCAATGTCAGGTTAGACATAAATAATAACCTGAGATTTCGCCTCGAGTATTAGCGGGCGTACAAAAAAAAAAAAAAAAAAAAAAAAAAAGTCAAGATAAATTGATGTCCTCTAGCAGATTTGATCTTAAATGGACCAATGATGTCTATCGCCATTTTTTGAAATGGTCGAATAGGGATGTCTGCAGCCTGAATAGGTGCAGCATGGCGTGGACCTTTGGATTTGACCTCTTGACATACTTTACAAGATCGACAATAAATCCGTATGTCCTTGTTCACAAAAGGCCAAAAGAAAGCCGCAAGAACTCTTGACTTAGTACGGGAAAAACCCATATGTCCAGCACACTGAGAGTCGTGAGCGTGCTGCAAAATTTTAACTCTCAAATTCTTGGAAACCAGAATCTGAGAATGACTTGACTTAGTGGAGTCTTGCACCATACGTACAGGTACGCCATTCTTCATTGTAATCCAAGATTTACGCTTTGTATCTTTATTTGGATCACCTTTTGTTGCAAGAGTGAAGAATTTCTTTAGAGTGGGATCATCTTCTTGCTGTTTTATAAATGAGTCACGAGAAATTACCAAGGGATCATCTTGGTTATGCACTTCATTATCTTCAGTAGATGAAGTTTGAGGCATATTAAGAGCTTGAGCTCTAGTGACTACAGCATTAGCAGCTTGCATGTTTTCTTTTTCCCAAACGGAAATTTGTTGTGGAGTACATTCTTTGACTCCGTGAATACGACCGATGATAAGATCAGCGATCGGATTCGGCAGAAGACATGCGTGTACATCTCCTGTAAAGAAAGGAGTAGCAATCTTAATGATAGCAGTAGAGTATTTCTCTAAGGTGCCGCCAAATGTCACACATTTGACTACTTTTCCGGTGGCACGAGAAGGATCTACAAGTGATTGCCTAACACTAATTGTGGTGCATCCAGAATCAAAAAGAACTGAGACTGGATTGTCATTTACTAAACCTCTATGTAAGACAAGAGAACCTCTTCCATCATGCGCGACTGACGCAGGAAGAGCGGGAAGAGGATGGCCACAACTTAGAGTGGACACCGTAGTTGGTTCAAATAATGTTTTGCATTGGGGGCACTGAGATGCTCTCCCAAAATCAAAAGCGGAACATGCCATATTATTAGCCTCATTATTATCTTTAGTCTGTTTATAGGCTTCATGTGACTCTTGCTGTGCAGAGTTTGCCTGATAATGTGATTTATGTTTTTTGTATTGTGATCTACCTCGATTATTATTGCCTCTGTAATCATTATTATTTCCTCTATTGTAACCCCTATTTGGGTTTGAGTCATAGTTCTCATGGTTACCATTATCATATTCATTATAATGAGTATCTCTATAACTATGATCTTGTTGTCTCCATGATGGATGACTTGGATAGTTCCTATAATGACTTCCTCTGCGGAAATTCCTATAATTATGACCACCTCTGTATCGAGGGCTGTCGGCTCGTCTCCAGTTCTTCGCAGAAGAACCCTGAAATGATTGGTTACCTTGGTTTTGATAACTATTATGGTTACCCTTTTTATCAAACTTGTTTTGTGGTCCCTGAAATTTGTGTGAGTAATTAGGGTTGTATGGTGTTGCTGAAGCAACTGGCATACCTTCCTTAACCTTAGCATTGCTAAGAGCTACGTCCGGATGTGCCGTGACGTATTGGGTACAATATTCTTCCATTTCTTTTAGTGTCTTAGGTTTACGCTCATGTAGGAATTCAAGGAATGGTTTATTTACACTTGACATAATCGTGTCTCTGAGCAACAAGTCCATAAGGGCTTCATATGACTTTTCTGTTTTGGACAGCTCAATCCAACGATTAAATGTAAGACGTGTCCTTGCAATGAATTCTGAGAATTCTACCCCTGATTCAGGTACCACTTTCTTAAACAAAAGACGGTAACCTTCCTCTGTTAATTGATATTTTTTCAATAAAGCTGCCCTAAAGCCCCTTAAGGCCCAAGATGCCTTATACTTGAATGAAAAATTCAATCCTGTGTCCATGGCTTCAAGGCAGGCTGCTTATTGCAGATTGCAACTTTTTTTTTATAAATCTAAATGACCTTGACCTAGTTTTGAACTGTCCCATATATGACCCAATGGGCTTTGGTCTATATTTATTAGCACATGACAACAGGTTTTCTTAAGAAAATGGCCAAGTCCCACAAATAATAACTACAACTATTTAAATATTCTGTAACAAGAGAAACATTCAAACTCCATTTTATGGTACACTAATTAATAATAAACATACATTTGCTTACAAATGCATATAGCAAAATTTGAGTAAGTGAATAAAAGAAACACATGTATAACTTTCTACTTCACCATTTAATAGTAAAGTTAAATGTGGAACAGTCTAGTGTAACAGTTCCTTTGCTCCATGAAACACAATGGAATATTGCATTTTTCACAAAAAGTGTTTGTTTTCTGGCTGCATATTTTGCATCGCAGGCGACAATTTACAGATCTTTTCACTGGCAAATGCATAAATCCATAGGTTCTGGCATAATTACTTTCTTGTTTCTTTTTACTGAACATGATGCTGCCAGCTGTGCATCTGAAGGCCTCCCTCTTTTTCTTGGTGCCAACATCTCTATAAGTGAGGAAGCAAGTTTTCCTTGAAACCTTCGCTGAGTTAGAACACTATTTTTGGGAACAGCGAGCAAATTAGTCATGATGATATAACAACCAAGCATTTATCATCATGATCATCAAACTGTGCCAGAACACATACAAGTACCATCTTCTGGATTTCACTGGGTACTTGTACTTAGCCACATAGCAGTCTAAAAGGTCCACTCCACCCATATTTTGATTGTACATACTGATGATAGCAGGCCGATCTATGTCTACATTCTGCCTTTTGCATTTGTCAAATCTCCTGACCTTGTTGCACGGTTCTAGGCCAGTACAACTGGACAAAATGGTCACAGCTCTGGTGTCATACCAGCGAACAGCAACACAGTTTGTGTACTTCTAAACACTGTAACCCATGGCACCACGTCCTTTCCTTTTCAGTTATTTTTCCTCTTGCAATTTTGAATCAGGTAGAAGGTTAACTCTGACAGTTCCTGTGAAGAACATGCCACGCTCTTTTAATGCTACAAGAGGCATTCCTGTAAAAACATTATCTGCAAATATCTGGTAATTCTTGTGAAAAGGTAGTGTTTCAGTTAAAAGTAGGACTGTTTCTGTTTCTACTCAAGTTTTGTGTTTTTATGTGTTTCATTGATATACTTTAAAATCATGGAAAATTCCATTAGTGCTACACCGAGCCCAAACTTTTATCCCCCAAGGATGAGGCTTGCCTTTTGTATACTGTTTAAGTTTGCTAAATTTTGCAGTGAAAGGTATCATTATTTCATCCACAGATTGGTTAGCATTAGGGACAACTTTCAAACAGTTTGATCTTACCTTCTGCAGCCATGGCCTTATTTTTCATAACTTGTCTTTCTGATCACTTTTTGTGACACTTAAGTTGTCTGTAAAATGCAGTGATCGGATTAGTGCTAGAAATGTGTTTCGGCTCATCACACCAGCAATAGGATCATACCGTATCTCTTCTTCCTAGTAGCATCTGTTACCAGGCATCTTTACTAGCTCCATTCTAAAATACATTCCAATTAACTGTTCTATTTGTTTCTTCTTGGTATTTATGGACTTTCCACTTTTCAGTGTGCTGTATAAACTTGAATTGTCCACTAAAAGTTCTAACATGTCATCAGTGAGAAACTGCTTGAAGTAACAAAGTGGGGATCCTAGCTCAAAATCATCTGAAAGATCATAAGTAGGCTCTTTAAATTGAGAATTAGGTTGTTCAAATGATTTCTTTCTCCACCTGTATGTATGTGACTGGCCAGCAGTAACCCATCTATTAATGTCGAAGAGGATGATGTTGCAAGGATTGAAGTAGCGGGTGAGTATGTCACATTATCACCATTCAACATCATATCAGATGGTGAGGTAACCTTCCGAGTAGTGTCATCGCCATCTTCCTCACTGCTATCTGTTCCATTAGAGGTAAAAGGGGTATCTTCATTGCCACAGTCATTGTCCGGCAAATCATCATCAGTTGACTCGCCACCTGATAAGTCACTGTCATTTGTGTCAATCATGTCCAAAACATCAACGGCTGTCATCAGCTTTTCCTTTCGTTGAGATGCCATGTCTGAAATAATAAAATTGCTTTTTTTTAAATTCTGTCTCACATATATAACTTCACACACAAATATTATTTTAGGTTTGTACTATATAAGTTGCCCCGTGTAATGCTTGGGAATCTCAGAAGATATACAGAAAGAATATGGCTATCGCTCCCTCAGGCATGCCGTACAAGGCGATTCATATGAAGATGCCAATCTCATCAATTAAACAACTTGCTACATAAACTATTGCTGCAACAGTATATACATGCTTTGTGCAGACTTCCTGGTAGGGGATCAGCTGTAGTGGTGGCTCCATGCTCCATAAATAGTGAAAAGGAAAATGATGATAGTGATGATATTATATAAACTGTAGGGGCCTATAGGCCAATAACAAGTCAAAATTAAATGGGTTAACCAAATAAATGATCAAAATAAAGCCAACCAACTACCATACTGAGCCTTATGCCTACATGCTAGAATTACTATTTCTACAGATGGCAGAAGCAAACACTCCTGTATGATTAGCATTTCTCACGGAACTAATGAAAGTTTGTTTTACATGACAAGTGTTATACGTAATGCCCATTGGACCACATGTGGGTCATCACATTTTAGATTTATAATACGACTTTTCATTTACATCAGTGCATTCAATTTACGTTTCACTACATTTCTAAACATAAAATAAAGTTAACTATGTGGAATAAAACGTAGGAACTTACCGTGAAATAGCTTTACTCGCTAGAGAAACAGAGCTGATTCACGCTGCGAATTTCAAACCATGGGGGGTGGCCATTTGTGAAGGGGAATTCATTGAGTAAATTTTGAGCAGTTATCAAGAGTTATGGTTACTATGGCCCAAAAGAGGGTCTATGGGTGTTAGGGATTTAAAAAAAGACAGAATATAAAAAAGTGTCTATGTATTGCGCGAAAATAAATAGTGGGTCATATATGGGCCGCTGGGCCTTAAGGGGTTCTAATAACATCATAATTATCCTTGTCAGTCTCTTCAACCAAACTTAAACTAGTCAGAGAATCACCTTTCAAATTTTCTGATAACTGGTTAGCATATTGTGATTTATCCACATTATGAGCTTGACAAGAGCGTTCCAATCTATCCAGCCAGAATGTTATGTCATCACTGGAAGGATTGAACGCTGGTACCTTGACCTTGTAAGTAAAGGGTTTACCACTATTACCATTTGACTGATTTGCAATACCCATATTTGTCAATTTTAATTTTTCTAACTCAAATGCTAACAGTTTTTCCTCATGTTCCCTTTTTGCTTTTCTCTCCTCGGCTTCAGCTTCTCTGTCTAATCTCTTTTGTTCAGCCTCAGCTTCTAATCTTTTATTTTCAGATTCTCTCTGTAATCTTTTTTCTTGAGCCTCAGCTTCTAATCTTTTATTTTCAGATTCCCTCTGTAATCTTTTTTCTTGAGCCTCAGCTTCTAATCTGTTTTGTTCAGCCTCTCTTTCTAATCTTTTTTGTTCAGCTTCTCTGTCTAATCTCTTTTGTTCAGCTTCTGCTTCTCTTTCTAATCTTTTTTCTTCCATCTGAAATCTTCTTTCCTCCACCTGCATCTGCAAGTTCTTTTGCTCAGTCTCAGCTTTCAGTTTATCAATTTCCAATTTTAGTGCTTTTTCGTATTGACTGGTAGCATACTCCTTCAACTTATCTCCAGTCTTGCCTAGGGATTTCCCTTGCTCAATAAAGTAATCTAAAGTCGACATAATGTATACTAATATGTGACTAGATACCTGAAATAGCAATGATGAAATCTATCTCCAAATAAATGGAAACAAGCTCTTAATAGCTTGAATAATCAGCTACCTTTATCCCAATCTCTGTGGGAAACAAGCCTTTAAATAAGGTCTTGTATAATCAACTGTGTTCCTCTAATAACAGCAATTAATCATCAGTTGATTCTTTCTAATAAGTTCACTACACAGCTAGTAGTGTATGATCAAGTATATTTTATAGTATATGTCAACCAATCAACCTAAACAAAAGACAATCAAGAAAGACAATACGAAAACATTCGCAGAAATCAAATAAGTTAAATAGAAAACTGACGAAAATAATCACAGAACCTGTGATGATAACCGCGAGGAAATAAACAACACAAATTACGTCACAGTGTATAAATATCAAGTTGTATAGAACTAAAAGACAGGAAAGATGAGACCAACAAAAACACACAAATCAAAACAAAACTAAGGAACAGGAAAATATCACAAAAACGACGAAGAAAAAACGCGTCTTCACAACTAATAGAAATAGCAACAAATTGTCGCTAGCAAATTTTGAATTAAGAAAATTCGCACCTACTGAACGCTATTATAAAACCTCTATGACGTGGTATCTTTTATAATAGTCACCATACCCAACCTCCCACAGACATATACACAACACTATAACATGTAAACATTAAACATAAATACATATATGTCATATAAATGCAATGTAATATGTTTCAGATAGAAGGCTCAGTTATAATAGTACCGTATTATGGGTCAGTTTCCAATCAAAATAAACTGCCACTTTAATAAATCATATTTCTGTCTTAAACTATTACAAAGTTCAACAATATGTAGCAGAACACAAGAAGATCCACCGTTGACGTGTAAGACCTCTCAGTTCCATAGCACTTCTTGCTAACTGATGCGTGATGCCATATGATGATGGATGGTATCCGCATGTCTGGTTTTGTGTAGTGTGCAGATGTGTTCAGTCAAACAATGTTCATACAAAAATAACAGGGCAATCCACATAGAACGTCAGTAAACTCACGACGTATAAAGTCAATGATTCTTGTAACAGCCGTTGACGTTTTCCTTCATTATTTATTGTGGACGCCACAGTGACAAAATGGTTACGCGAATATGTAGGCACATCAAACAGTCATTATCACAGCAACATTCAATACAGCAATAGACGGTAGACAGCATTACAATGATGAGTCAGATGCATGTTATATTTCATAGTGCTGTAAATGTAGTCAGGTGAAAAACTCCATCCTTTTCTATAACAGCCAGGAGATAACCAGATGTATGAGATCAGTTCACTCTCCTTAGTCTGACTTCAGCAAGACAGACACGTCTGCCGAAGTATAAATAATGTCCTCAAAAAATATCCTCTAGATAATAAAGGTTTTCCAAACCTAGTTCATTTAACAAAGTAGCAAGTAATGGTCCTTGGGACATGCATCAACCGATGCAGTACAATACAGCGACATGTGAGCTGGGAAAACATCTCGTGACGACGACTTTCGAAGACAGGCTATGAATCGAAATCGCTCACGACCCAAAATCGATAGAGTTAATGAAAAGTCAATTTACCTTGCCTTCAGGAAATACACAGAAATATCACGCCTCCCGACATGTGGGAAACACTAGAGGTATTATCTCGAATAAACGAAATATCCATTAAGAGGACTACACATCCCTGACAGAACAAAAAATAGCGGAGATCCCCTCTTCAACGAGGCATCTCTTTCGCCATTCAAATCGCTCACTCCACTAGTGGTGGGCGGAAACCGATCGACCAAAAAACAAGACCAGTCATGCGCAGTCCAGCGCAAAAAGACCACAGCTCAAAACTTAACTGCATTCAATACCAACGCGGGAAGACAAATGCTTACCGAGAAAAGTGACTATAAATTTCAAGCAGTTGTTGCCCTTGCGTTATAAAATAGATATTGTAATAAAACGATGTTGCGAGAATTTATCACGCAACATATCACCACCTCCTCCCGATAAAAAAAAATGTGGAACATATTTTTTTTTTTAAATATCAAAGAGCATGCGATAAGCGGCTCAAAACGCACGAATTATGCGCTGATAATTAATTAAATTGCCTAACATGAGGCTAAATATAGAGTGTCTGGTGAGGATATACCTCAACAGAAAAATAAATATGTCTCAAAAAATATTCACATCGGGGAGGTGTCACCAACACACATCACGTTAGCATGTAAACACAATATACGTATGCAAGTTACCATAATCATCATTAAACAGCATACTCTAATATTGTCTTTAAAAATGGATGTACAAATCTGATAGGAAAATTTAAATAGTACATTATTTGACATGTAATGACATAAGTACATAGTAAAGTTAAACTACATGACGATCCAGGACATATGCTCTGGTATTCCGAGGGTAAGTACACAATCTAGAACTCGTCATGCTTGATACTAGTAAGGTAAGTCCTCAGCTCAACAATGACATTCTGAGAAA
Source organism: Oreohelix idahoensis (assembly GCA_024509875.1). Lineage (NCBI taxonomy): Eukaryota > Metazoa > Mollusca > Gastropoda > Stylommatophora > Oreohelicidae > Oreohelix > Oreohelix idahoensis. The sequence continues at coordinate 187,722 of JAMPIV010005847.1, read as the reverse complement.
GTACAAGCAATATAATGCTAATTAATAACTAATATGCTTCATAAGGTACAATACATTATTAATAATTGTGGCTGTTTAGTAAACTAACGGCCCTTATATTAACTACTCAGTCCTCCTCTATCATCTTAAAAAACGAACAGAAGAAGATGACAACAAAGCACGATAGTGTGTACATATAAAGTAAGTACAGATGTGCTAATCTATTGTAGAAATATAGGTGTGTTATGACTCTGTAATATATGGAAATATAGGACAGAAGTATTAGTTGGAGTCATGTGGGCATCTAGACAAAATGTCAGCCATCACATTATCCGCACCACGGATAGCTCGTACCGTGAAGTGAAAAGGTTGAAGAGCTATAGCATATCGATTGGATCTCGAACTCTTCAAATTCTTAGTCTGAATAGCTGTAAGAGCTTTCTGATCAGTCTCTAGAATGAAATGTGCGCCCAGGAGGAATCTTTGTAGCTTTAGAATTGACCAAACCATCGCTAACAACTCATGGTCTAAAACCGAGTAGTTCCTCTCTGCCGCATTTAGTTTTCTAGAAATGTACATAACAGGATGCAGAGTATTTGCATATTCTTGCATCAGTGCTGCTCCAATCCCAGTGGATGAAGCATCACTCCGAAGAACAAAAGTCCTATCAAGAGTAGGTAATCTTAAGATGGGAGGAGAAGAAAATATATTCTTGATTTGGTCTAGTGAAGATTGGCATTCTTCAGACCAACGGACCAGATTAGGCGAACCTTTCTTCAACAATGTTGAGAGAGGTGCCATGATCGAAGATAAATTTGGAATAAATCTCCCATAAAATTGAATTAAACCTAAGAGACTCCTAACTTGTTTCTTCGTTTTAGGAACAGAGATGTTCAGTATTTTGGAAGTATTGTGGTCTTCTGTCTTCAAGAGACCATGACCAACACGATGACCCGGAAAGAGATTTCACCAAAACCAACAAAAGCTTTAGAAGGTTTTGCTGTCAAATTATTCTCACGTAGAGTGGACAGTAAGTCATATAACCCTAAATAGTGATCTTCCCAGGTATCACTGAAGAGACAGATGTCATCTAAGTATGCGATGACATCCGAACGATGTGACAGAATTCGACGCATCATGCGAACGAAAGTGGCAGGGGCGTTCATGAGACCAAAAGGCATAACATTCCATTGAAATAGACCCCTAGGTGTAGAAAAAGCAGTAAGAGGTTTGGCATGCTCTGCTAAAGGCACTTGCCAATAACCTTTAGACAAGTCAAGTTTAGTGAAGAATCTAGAATTAGAAAGTCTAATCAGTAGATCTTCTAACAAAGGCATCGGTTCAGCATCGAACTTTGTGACCTGATTCAATTTGCGATAATCAACACAAATTCGTATGTTCTTATCCTTCTTCCGGACAATAACCATGGAAGAAGAATATGGTGAAGTCGATGGTTCAATTATATTTAATTGAATCATTTCATCCAATTCCTTTTCCACTTGCGACTGAAAGTGTATAGGAATAGGATAAGGCCTAACCCTAATTGGATTATTGTCGGTAAGAATTATGTCATGTTCTATGACATCTGTGTGTCCAGGAATGTCAGTGAGAACATCCTGAAATGTTTGTAACATCGACGAGACTTGTCGATGTTCGTCACCAGAAAGATTAGGAGAAACAGAAACGTTTTTCCAAGATTCCGTAGAATGTAATGGAACCACTGGAAGGGGAAGATTAACATCAGAGAAGGTAGATTCCTCATCCTGTATGACAGACAGGGATGAATAATGACCGTGAGGTGCAGGAGCATCATCCGTTGCCTGGAAAATAGGCAGCAAATAGTCCGGACGTTCGTGAAATTCCGAAAGCATGTTTATGTGGAAAGTTTTATGCTTTCCATCAATATCGTCCACATAGTCAACATCGGAAATCCGAGAGACTATTGCATACGGACCTTTCCATGCAATAAGAAGTCTATTTTCCCTACTGGGGAGTAGGACGAATGCTTTGTCACCTGGACAAAGTTGTCGTAGACATCTATTCTTGTTAGCAAACTGTCTTGCCTTCTCTTTAGCAATTTCTGATGAAGCAGTTGCTAGCTTACATGCCTCAATGATCTTTTGTCTAAGAGCAATGACATACTCATATGAGGATTGAGTTTCATCGCTAATATCATCGGCAGTGATGATATCGTGTAATAAAGACATAGGGCCGCGTTGACGCGCGCCAAAGACAAGTTCGAAGGGAGAAAATCCTGTGTGTTCATTAGGGACTTCTCTATAGGCAAAGAGAGCCGCGGGTAAAACCCTGTCCCAATCTTGAGGATGATCTTCAGTTATCTTACCAAGCAAAGTCTTGAGCGTTCTATTCAGACGCTCAACTAACCCATTAGACATACGATGGTAGATACTACTGAGAGATCGTTCAATATGTAAGGTAGACATTACCTGTGACATAGTGTCAGATATGAGTTGAGTGCCATGGTCTGACAATATTTCTCTGGGGAACCCCAAGCGAGAAAATATCAACCAAAGAACATCTGCGATATCTGTAGTAGATATGCTCTTAAGAGGAATAGCCTCTGGCCAACGTGTGCACATATCGACACATGTAAGGATAAACTGATGTCCTCTGGCCGACTTGACCTTAAAAGGGCCAATAATATCTATGGCCATTTTCTGAAACGGCCGAATAGGAATGTCAGCAGCCTGGATAGGCGCAGCATGTCGTGGTCCTCTAGATTTGACCTCCTGACATACCTTGCATGATCGGCAGTAAATACGAATGTCCTTATTGACAAAAGGCCAAAAGAAAGCCGCAAGGACTCTCGACTTCGTACGGGAAAAACCCATATGTCCAGCACATTGCGAGTCATGAGCATGTTGTAATATTTGCACTCTCATGCTCTTGGGAACAAGAATTTGCGAATGTGCCGACGTAGTCGAATCTTGTACCATACGTACAAGTACGCCGTTTCTCATTGCAATCCAAGATTTTCTATTTGTATCCTGATTCGGATCAGCTTTCTTCGCAAGAACGAAGAATTTTTTTAAAGAAGGATCTTCTTCTTGCAATTTTATGAAAGAGTCACGAGTGATTACTAAGTGACTATCTTGGCTATCAACTTCATTATCACTATTCAGTGAAGTTTCGGGTGTCTGTAGAGCTTGTGCTCTTGTAACTACTGCATTTGTAGCTTGCATGTTATTATCTTCCCAAGCAGCAATCTGCTGTGGGGTACACTCCCTAACTCCGTGAATACGACCAATAATAAGGTCCGCAATAGGATTAGGTAAGAGACAAGCATGCACATCTCCAGTAAAGAAAGGAGTGGCAATGCGAATTACAGCAGTAGGATATTTTTCTAGAGTGCCGCCAAATGTGACACATTTAATAACCCTTCCTGTAGCACAAGATGGATCTACAAGCGATTGTCTAACACCAATAGTGGTGCATCCGGAATCGAAAAGTAGTGAGACCGGAGTATCATTAACAAGACCCTTATGTAGAATTAAAGAACCCCTCCCGTCATGCGCAACAGCAGCAGGAAGAGCGGGAAGTGGGTGACCACAACTCAAAGTAGTTATGGTACCCGGTTCGAATAAAGTACTGCATTGGGGGCATTTGTTTGCTCTCTCAAAGTCAAAAGCAGAACCAGTGACAGCGTCAAAGTTTTTACTATCAACAACATGATTACAGGCTCCCTCAGTTTCCTGTTGTACAGCATTAGCCTGCTGATATCTCTTTTTTTTTGTGTTGAGATCTACCCCGACTATTATTACCTCTGAAGTTATCAGAGTTATTATTATCTCTGCAGTTATTATTGTCTCTATTGTAATTGTTATCCTGGTTCGAATTCCAGTTTCCACGATTACTATTATGTTCACATTGATGCGAACATCTATTTGTTTGGTTCTGAGGTCTTCGGCAGGAATAACCTCTATTACCATATCCTCTTTTGAAATGCCTATAATTATTAGGGTGATAGTAACGAGTACTATCAGGCTGTCTCCAATTCTTCGAAGAAGAATCACCATGAAATTGATTTCCATGATTTTGACAGAAATTACCGCTACTCTTTCTATCAAAATTTTGTTGGAATCTACGAGCAAAGTTTTGGCCATACGGAGCTGCCGAAGCAACTGGTAAACCTTCTTTCACCTTAGAGTTACCCATGGTTATGTGTGGGTGCGCAGTTACGTATTGGCAACAGAAATCTTCCATTTCTTTTATTGTTTTAGGTTTACGTTCATGAAGGAAAGCAAGGAAAGACTCATTGACAGACGACATGACTTTGTCTCTAAGTATTAAGTCCATAAGTCCTTCATAAGTTTTTTCCGTCTTAGATAGTTCAACCCATCGTGAGAAAGTAATGCGTATTCTTGCAATAAACTCGGAGAATTCAACTCCATTTTCAGGTAACATGTTTTTTAAATTGTAGACGATAGCCGTCTTCGTTAAGCTGATATTTCTTTAACAAAGCGGCCCTGACAACCTCATAATTGTTCTTGTCAGGTTCATCCACCATATTTAATATACTTAGAGCTTTACCTGTCAGTATCCCTGATAACTGATAAACATATTTTGCTTTGTCTATGTTATGAGCTGTACATGCTTGTTCAAATCTGTCCAGATAGAACATTATGTCATCACTGGAAGGACTAAATGTTGGTAACTTAATCTTAAAAGTATCATTATTAGCCTTACCAGAAGATGAACCCTTGTTTGAATCATTACCATTACTCATGCTCGTCAATTTCAATTTTTCCAACTCTAAAGCTAAGACCTTTTCTTCATGTTCCATTTTTGCTTTCTCTTTCCTCTCATCAGACTCTCTCTGTAATCTTCTTTCCTCAGCCTGAGCCTCTTTTTGAAGTCTTTCATTTTCAGCTTCTTTTTCAAGTCTTTTATTTTCAGCCTCTTTTCAAGTCTTTTATTTTCAGCCTCTTTTTCAAGTCTTTTATTTTCAGCCTCTTTTTCAAGTCTTTTATTTTCAGCCTCTTTTTCAAGTCTTTTATTCTCAGCCTCTAGCTGTAGCTGGAGTTTTCTCTCCTCAGCTTCTGATTCCCTTTTTTGTTTTTCCATTTCCATTTGGAATCTTTTTTCATCCACCTGCATCTGCAGTTTCTTTTGTTCAGCTTCCATTGCTTTATCATATCGAGCAGTTGCAAATTCTTCTAACTTATCACCAGTCTTCCCAAGCAGTTTACCCTGCTCAATAAAGTGCTCAAATGTAGACATGTTGTCTAACATATGAGTCCAAAACCTGAAATAATTAACTAATTTATTTCAAACCTAAGTGTAACAAGTCTTAATTAAGCACTTGTATATTCACATCACATTATATTATCCCAGTCTCTGTGGGAAACAAGTCTCCAATCAAAGAACTTGTATATGAAATATCAGCACTCAATTCTTGATCATAAGTGCACTTCTCATTCAATAGTGCACGACACTATTCATCATTCATTTATCATCAGTGTAGTAGTAACAGTGCATTAGCATAGCCCATTAACTAATTACTATAACTGTAAACAATGACTATGTAAACACATGCAGAATGTAAACATTGAAAATGTAAACAATGCAAACAATGTAAACAATAACAATGTAAACAATAACAAAGATCAGCAACAATACAAAAACGTTCGCAGAAATCAACTAAAAATAAAGCAGAAATTAATGAAATATCACAAAAAATGTGACGATATCTGCGCTATAATTAAACAAAATACATGACACCACAGTGTATAAACAAAAATGTTGTATGAAACTAAATTATAGACAAGAGTAGGCTAACAAATACAAACAAATCAAAACAAAACTAAAGAATGCGAAATAATAACGAAAACAATATTAAAACATGTCATCACAGCTAACATAAATAGCAACAGAAGTCGCTTAGCAAATTCCAGTATCGGAAATTTGCAAACCCTACAGAAAACGCTCACAATAGACGACCTCTATGACGTGGCATAATCTAACGGAGACACCACCCAACCGAGAACCCGCTGAAATATAAACATATAAATATACAAATAACATATAGACATATAACATATAGAATGAGATGATACACAGAAGACTCAGCAGAAGTATAAGGGCACAGTTTACATACAAACAGGCCACTTAACTTATAGGCTTCCAATCGTCGAACAGCAGAAAAAACGGATGTCAATCAACGTCCTAAAGAGCGAAGCTCCAACGATGATGGCACATCTGAACTGCTTCCACTGCTAACACGATGGTACAAGAGCTTCTGAAATACTGTGTGTTGAGTTGTTTCGGCACTTGACCTTCTAATCCAAAAGTAAGTTGATGGAAATCGGTACTTGGCCTTCTTCAGAAAACAACCCGTTTCAACCGGCACTTGACCTTCACAAAAACGACAGCACTGGAACCTTGACAGCAGCAACTTGCTTGACTTGCGTAAAAGATAACAGCAGTCCGAGTTATCCGGCAACATGTAACAACGCCGGGTACTGTCAAATTCTTGTTTCCGTCAAAAAGTTGAAATTTTGACTTTTACCGGGCAACGCCGAGTACTTTGAAAATTTTGAAGATGTTGACTGTATTGAAGAATGTTAATTTCTTGAAGGATGCTGATGAATTCTTGTTGAAAATGAAGTAGGTAAGGGACCCCGTGTTTGCTGGTACCAGAATCAAACCAGCTTATGGCCACCAAATTATGCGTGATGCCATATGATGATGGATGGTATCCGCATGTCTGGTTTTGTGTAGTGTGCAGATGTGTTCAGTCAAACAATGTTCATACAAAAATAACAGGGCAATCCACATAGAACGTCAGTAAACTCACGACGTATAAAGTCAATGATTCTTGTAACAGCCGTTGACGTTTTTCTTCATTATTTATTGTGGACGCCACAGTGACAAAATGGTTACGCGAATATGTAGGCACATCAAACAGTCATTATCACAGCAACATTCAATACAGCAATAGACGGTAGACAGCATTACAATGATGAGTCAGATGCATGTTATATTTCATAGTGCTGTAAATGTAGTCAGGTGAAAAACTCCATCCTTTTCTATAACAGCCAGGAGATAACCAGATGTATGAGATCAGTTCACTCTCCTTAGTCTGACTTCAGCAAGACAGACACGTCTGCCGAAGTATAAATAATGTCCTCAAAAAATATCCTCTAGATAATAAAGGTTTTCCAAACCTAGTTCATTTAACAAAGTAGCAAGTAATGGTCCTTGGGACATGCATCAACCGATGCAGTACAATACAGCGACATGTGAGCTGGGAAAACATCTCGTGACGACGACTTTCGAAGACAGGCTATGAATCGAAATCGCTCACGACCCAAAATCGATAGAGTTAATGAAAAGTCAATTTACCTTGCCTTCAGGAAATACACAGAAATATCACGCCTCCCGACATGTGGGAAACACTAGAGGTATTATCTCGAATAAACGAAATATCCATTAAGAGGACTACACATCCCTGACAGAACAAAAAATAGCGGAGATCCCCTCTTCAACGAGGCATCTCTTTCGCCATTCAAATCGCTCACTCCACTAGTGGTGGGCGGAAACCGATCGACCAAAAAACAAGACCAGTCATGCGCAGTCCAGCGCAAAAAGACCACAGCTCAAAACTTAACTGCATTCAATACCAACGCGGGAAGACAAATGCTTACCGAGAAAAGTGACTATAAATTTCAAGCAGTTGTTGCCCTTGCGTTATAAAATAGATATTGTAATAAAACGATGTTGCGAGAATTTATCACGCAACACTAACACAGTTAATTCTTGTAAACAATCCTGCTGTGTAACGCTGTCTGTTCTATCAGAAATGTCAACAAACGCTGACCTAGATACCGTATACGCTGACAGGACAGGTCATGCTGACATCGACTGTAGAGTTGTACCGCTGGTGTTCATGTGTGTCGTAACAGCCACAGGAAACGGTCAAAATGCTGACATCGACTGTAGAGTTGTACCGCTGGTGTTCATGTGTGTCGTAACAGCCACAGGAAACGGTCTGTTCCCAGTAGCTGACTTCTCAAAATGTTCACTGTGCAGGTTGACCCAGAAAGCTGACTTACCACGTTGATAAAGCTCCTTTTTCAGGTCACCACGTTAATAAGGGCTTGGTGAGATTAAGTGGTCAACTCAAACCCGGCACAGTGTTGGCCATATAGGTCACCTTGTCCCGGAACGTAATGTTGACAATGAGTGTTAGTATGAGTGTCAACACGCGAATGCATAAATGGTTCTGTAGAGTTGACAAGTTGGTAATAATGCACTCATACCCTCACGGCTGGAAGTCAATGATAACTGGAACTACTGTAAACGTTATAGACAGTTTAATGATACACACTCTGACAGCACGGTTGACAGTCATTGGAACAGGTTGACACAACAAATCATTGGATACTTGACAAATGGGGGGCAACATCAATTTGGCAATTTCATAGCATGAAAATATAATCGGACGATAGGAGCAAATATATAGTTATGATAGTCTATCGTCTCATACCTCCACTGACTAGTCGCATCAGTTTGAGTTAACAATAATAATGGTCATCACAATGCTCCCTTACAGACCGTCTGCTGACTACGTCTTTCAGGCTAAGTCTTTTAGGCTTTAGCTTCAACAGGGTCTTTCTTTTAAGATTGACAATCTCAAATAACAAAGAGTAGACTTCAATACAATGTAGGTCCTGGTATCGCCATCAGGTAATAAGATATCTCCGTTCTCCGATTGACAATTCAAAACAGACCAACAGTGGGATTCAAAATGACGACGGTCCCAGTGAGCGGTGTTCATCCAAAAGATATCCTCACTACAAATGAAAGTTCCGTTCATTTGCTCATCTAATGTCTTTGGGTTTTCCATACCCATAAGGAATGTTACATATGTCCACTCATAGTGCTGCTAGTACAGGAATCGTCTACATACGATCCATCAAATATATAGATAGATGATATAACATCTATGGCGTCGTTAGGCCTAGGTAAAGTTTTAGAAAATGTTTCTTCTTTACCTTAAGTTCAGGAAATACTAGTAACTAGCACACTAACATATATATTCTGGGAGAAGTATCGACCATCATAGTATTATGAGAGAAAACTCCTCTCTTCCCCAGAATCAATCACAATGACCAAAAACTTCGGACTCTCATATGTCCGACAGCCTTCAAGATCCGTCCGTCATCACGGAAGCGCCAACGACGACTAATCGTCTCATTGGGCATGCGCTAATGTTAACCTTTCAACTATATTCAAGTGGGGCGACTATATATTTACTTTCACTCGAAGCAAAAAATGAGTATTCGCCCTTTGACTAGAGTTCTAATCTCAGACTCAAAATATTATTACCAAATATTTCCAAACATAACAAGTATACAAACAAATAAATATCTTCCTATATATATACATCTCTATCTTCATTGTCCCCAGTAATCTGTTGGTAACAGAATGATTGTGTCACGTGTTGCTTCGGGGGATGGGGGGAGGGGTCTCTGAGGAAACAGGGAAAGAAAAGGATTGCTGCTCCCTATGGCATATTGTAAGAAACGACTAACGAGGTTGTGCAAGTGGATGTCAACCTCATTATGTCCAACAAAGTGTTATATAAACCACTGCTGTATAAGCACATGAATGCCGTGGGACCGACTAATTGCAAGGACACCAGCTGCAGTTGTGGCCCCTGTGCCCCAAAGGGAAATAAACGTATGTTGTTTTTCTTTTGTCTAGTGTTCTACTTCTTTATTTCTTACGAGTGTCTGAAAACATACCTTTATGTTTGTCTAATATTTATTTACTGTTTACAGACCTCGGGTTTCCCTTCCTTATAGGTAATATTGAGACAGACATACGAGTCCGCTGCGTCATTTTATGAAATTGTATCATGTATTTGTTCTGTTGTAACCGGTGACGCAAAGTCAGTTTCGTACTTTCTGTTTTTAAACACTTTTATTAATTTAATATGAGCGTTGTTTGGGTGCTTCAAATCTTTGAGCCCTTCGTTCACTAGGTCTACGTTGACCTAAGTCAGGGGTCGGGAACCTGCAGCTCACGAGCCGCATGCGGCTCTTTGAGCCATCTCGTGTGGCTCTCGGCTCTCTACTACTTAACTCTGAGTGAATGAGGGATACCGTGTGATTTTGTTTCTTGCGGCTCTTCAATTTGTTAAAATGGAGACAAAGTTAAATATACCACATGTACTCGTCAAAAGTCAAGGGCAACCCTAATATTTTCAATACACTTTTATATAAGCGCATAGAATGATTAAATGAAGGAAGTTTTTAGTAAAAATTGGTGCAATATCTTCCTCTGATAGTCCTCTATGCACGTTAAGCATAAAAAAAACTCACCGACAACCATGGTGATCACGTGCAATTTGGTTTGCTGACCATAAATTCACATTTTTAATCCGTTTTTTCAAACTTCCGTACAACCAAACAGGTGAAGTAATCGTGCTGATTAACATTCCACGTGCAATGGCGACTTTTCGTGAACAGAGTTCACTCTTAATTTGTTTTACAATCAGCAGACTTAGGGTAGTTTCATCACTTGCAAAAACCATGCCACCGAGAAGAAGTCTTGACACCTTACACAGAATGAGGGCTATAGCGGGGTTGAAAGTGGTTTATCTGTCCGTGAAGTTGCTAGACAGCTTGCAGTGTCACACTCTACTATCCAAAGAATTTTGGAGAGATTTCAGGCCACAGGAAGTGTGGAGGATCGCCACCGGCCAGGTCGCCCTAGATGCAACAATAGACATGATGACCGGTACCTCTTGTTGTCAGCCCTGCGCCATCGAACAGTGACTTTCTCCACTCAAAGATGTCAGCTGAGACAAACTGTAAACGTTAATGACAGTCAAAGCACCATTCGCAGACGTTTACATGAATTTGGACTGACTGCTCGACGTCCTGCAGTCAGAATCCCTCTTACTCCTGCTCATCGCAGAGCCCGTGTTGCTTGGTGTCGCGAGCACATCCGATGAACAAGGCAACAATGGAGTCAAGTTCTCTTCACTGATGAATCTCGCTTTACTGTGTCATTCAATGATGGCAGGATTCGAGTTTGGAGACGACCAGGAGAACGATTTACTGATGACACAATTCGAGAGGTGGATCGTTATGGTAGGGGTTCTGTCATTGTCTGGGGAGGCTTCTACAGACACAGCAGGACACTACTCTACATCATCCAAGGCAACTTGACCGGCCCAAGATACCAGAACGAAATCTTGAGACCAATTGTTCAGCATGCTCTGGAGGCCATAGGTGGTAATGCCATTCTCCAAGATGATAACGCTCGACCCCATCGAGCTCGTGTGGTGAACGAGTTTATTCAGCAACATGGGATCATCAGGATGGCGTGGTTAGCTCATTCACCTGACCTTTCTCCGATTGAACACCTCTGGGCTGTCCTTGGTCAAAGATTGTCAACAAATCACCCCCTGCCAATGGATGTTGCACAGCTGACTGCATTTCTGCTTCAGGAATGACAAGCTGTTCCTCAGGATACTCTTCGGGAGTTTAAAGGATCCGACGACCTCCTTTGTAGAACTTGATGGCGTTGTACACAAAATTGTGAACATTATCACTGAACTTGGTGACGTTGTACACAAAATTGTGAACATTATTACTGAACTTGGTGCCGTTGTACACAAAATTGCGAAGAGTGTCACAGAACATGGTGTTGCTGTACCGAATAATTCTGAACATTGTTATAGCTTTGTTGCAATTTGTAACGTCTGCGGCAATAATCCAATTAAAGATGTTTTAGTAGATTTGTTGACAGTGTTAAAAGTGGATCGTTAAAACTTGTTTTGTCCTTTACTTGTTATGCGTAGATATTTAGTAGAGCTGTGTCTGACAAACGTCTGTGGTTTCGTTCTAGAGGTTACCGTGTGCGAAAGACGCTTCTGTTTATGTACTACATCAATTCATCATTTGAGCATGTCACAGTGACTCAAGAAATGAAGATCGGTCATCAATAAATCGATGACAGTGAGAATATCCAAGTGGGTAGGCTCTTAGCGTCTCTTCCTGCGTCTTCCTCTCACTTTCGTCTCTCAATTAGAGGCATATTTACTCAATCCCTCTTCGCTCTCCAATGAGCACTGAGAGTTCACTGTAAAACAAAAAAAAAAGGATCCCGTTACACCCCTATTGAGGCATATTGGGAATACGGTGTTAGGCCCGTATTTTCTTGACCATCGGCACACTAGGGGTGATGTGGTCAGCATCACGCCGGCCGCCTTAACCTTCCCAGAGTTGTTCTGGTACTCAATTCATGAGGCTGGGTCAACCCCGGAGCCGTTTGCGGTCTAAAAAATCTCACCTCAACTGGGGATCGAACCATGGACCACCAAGCTAGGAAGCCAGTGCACTAACCACTGTGCTACCGCGGCTCCGAGAGTTCATTGTAGCTTGTCAAAAATCTCGGGTTTAAGTATAGCTTTCTATAACAGAGTGGGCGACACCTGCTTACTTCAATGATGTCATTGTATCAGCAACTCTTTCATATGGAGGTCGTAGCTTGCTTCAAGTGTTTCACTTTCCAATAATTTATTCTGATGGAGATTAAAGAGCCGAAACAAGGAGATTAACGGGCCGATAGATTCGAAACATTTCTGATGATCAGATTCCCTCCTGTTGTATCGCTGTGTAGAGAGTGTCCTATCTCAGACGAGGCTGAGTTCTGTGTCCAGAGTTTGCTATTTCAGACGAGGCTGAGTTCTGTGTCCAGAGTTTGCTTTCTCAGTCGAGGCTGAGGTCTGTGTCCAGAGTTTGCGGCCAAATTTACAAACAGTGTCTTCTTTCTTCTTGATCTTTGCCTGCCACGTCACTGCTTTTCTCTGAATCATAAGCTGTACTTAAAATAGAACATGTCCTGTCCATATCCATGTTTGTTTTCTTATGGTAGGTTTAAACACTGGGGCATGCTATATTGTCATCTCATTAGAGAGAGCAATGAACCGCCACTGTAGCTGGCGCCTTGTATGAAGCCTGCATCAATGTACATGCTCGTGCAGCAGTCGTCTCTGTAGCTATGTTTTCCCATGTTGAGTTTCCAAGCCCCATGTTTAACATCGAAAGTCGACTTCTGACGAATTCCCTGAGATTATCATCATTCGTCATCATTTTCCGTTGCGCTCTTCACATAGCATAGGGACTACTCTGTAGCTGGTCCCATTGCAGGAAACCTGCACCAAGCAATCACGTGCTCAAGTAGCTGTGGTAAACCTATAATGCCAACACAGAAATGACTACTTACGACTAAGAAAAACTAAGGAAGGTAATGGAGATCTCATAACAGATACTGCCGTATGACAGTGTAGCAAAATATGCGAGAATAAACGCTCAATTCAGTACGATTTAGGCATAAAACGATAATAAATACATTAGCCCGCAGGTATCTGACGGTTGGCATCTTCGAAGCCAGCAGCGCTGCCTTTTGCACAGTGCTAAGCCTATAGAACGATTTCACGGCAAAAAGTCTGACACACTTTAGTTTCGTTTTCGAGAAACACTACTAATATTTAACTTTTGCCCAATCTGCTGTATACACTTTGTAGTCTAGCCTTACAATTAACTATTCGCGGAAGTATACCCCAATATAGCTATCTGAAGTAACACTTTCTGTCAACTTTGTAGCAAAACTAGTAGTAATCCTTACATTTTTTGGTAATATTACACGATACAATGCTAACTAGTAACGCAAAATCTTAAACCCGCCCCGTCTAACCCCGCTTCGATGACACAGTCTGCAACGCATATATTCACACTGCAGAAAAGCCAGCAAGGCCAAACCACGCAGACAGTTTTATTTCCTCCTAATGGTAGCATTTCTGATGTAACTAAAACTGTAGTTATTTGAAAAATACATGCTCGCAAGATGAAAGAGAGGAAGATGGCGGACTTGTGTAAAATTTTAGTTGACGATGGACGATGACAAAAATTGGAAATTTTAAACCATTATGAAGTTCCCCATAAGAATTATATGATAGTATGACGTAGAGTTAGCTTAGTAAGAATGTACTTTAAAATATATGATAGTCCCAGTATTAGAGAAGTTATTGAAGAAATACTAATATCTAAGAACACACGACCAGACACACTGGCGTTTCTGCTCATGTTTTTTTTTTATAACGTTAGGGGGACGCGAGCTGGAAAAAGAGGCAGGGAGGTACATTCAAATTAGCTTGAGGTGAACAGAGTATGAATGGGAAAGGGAAACGGTAGGAGAAATGTAATCCTAAACGTGATATCTTTTGTATTGGGCATGACTAGAGCAGACTAGCCAATCGACCACCAGTTATTCAAAATTGTTTTGGGTTTTTCATTCAAACTGCATTTGAATTCAAGTAGTAGAACGTTACGATTGGCTAGGGCTGGTAGATATTAGCAAAAGGCTTTGATTATTCATTGCCAGTTGAACTAATATTTTTATACAGATAAGCTGAAAACAGCTGTGTTAATTATAAACTTAAATAAAGAATCAAGTCACAGTCTGTACGATTCGGAGGAAGCTGAGGCCATTTCTTCACTAAATCAGCGTCATTTGTTTATATATTTCTTGATTGTGGTAAGGATATTTTATGAAATTTACTATGTTTGGTCCAACTACAAAAGTTAGATACTGCTTTTGGGGAAAAAGTGAAGGACATGTCGGAAGCAGACATTGTTGAGTCCTCACAGTAAACGGTGTCTAACTGATGTACGTTGTTATAATTATGTTGACATATTATTGTATTAAAATAGTTTAGCAAGCCTCTGTGTTCAATGAACACTGTTTACATGCCTGAAGCAAATATAAGTGTAAAGAAAAGAAGAGAAGATCATATCACAGGAAATGTGGTTACTCCACATTATTGTATGGAGGAAAAGTATGTGAACGTACAGTGGCGTATCTACTATAAGGACTTGAGGTGTGGTCACAACAAGGTGGGAGTCCTGTACGATTCGGGGCTAGTGCATTTGTAAGGCACGCGAGGCTGACCCCATACCCACGTAGGGAATTAAGTGTTAGAATAAATGATCAGAGATAAAAGGCCAGGGTGTCCTTTTGTTGCAGAGGGTCTATGTTCCTGTTGCCGGCTGGTCACAGGAAACCTGCTGAGTGCTTATAAACGCCAACCAGTCTCCAACCAGACTTATATGCTGTTGAGTATCCAGTAGGAGCTTTGGCGATTGTTGAACTTGAAATTTGTGCAACTACCCATCGTATTATCTTACAACAAGGACTCTCAGGTGAAGAGTAAAACATCTGGGGCTTCTCTGGCATTCTCTTGTGTTTCAAAATATTACACAGGAATATTATGGGGGTAGGATGAACTACAGCCCTCATATACAGTGACTCTCCCGTTATATAAATGCAGTGAATGAGCTTAATATTTCCTACAGGAAGAACAGTTATAAATATATAATAACTTTTAGTTATTGGGCAGATTGTCCCACCATTTTAAATTGTTCTTTTTCTGTAAACTATCTTGTCTTTGTTTTCAAAGACCTGTCCACAAGCTATGAATGGACAGGCAAAATAAATTGTAAATACTTTTTTAAAAGAAAAACTTAACTGCTAGTTATCAACTTCTTTTATAGAAACTTAAAGTGTTTGATTGTTGTGTACCATCATTCATTTCTCCCCTAGACACTAGGTACACCATACACCATACACTAGAGCCAGAAGATTGACCGTGTGAGACCTAGGGAGGTAGCGTTAGGTTCTCTGCACATAATTCATCATCATCATCTATAGAGTCAGAGACCTACATTTGCTTGACCTCACACGGTTATAGCAGACACCTTTTCATTCTTTTTAGGATACCATCATAACCTCCCCAGCAAAATCAATTTTGCTACAGACAGTTATGTTTTAGAGCCTTTACTTATATCAGGCTTTAGGTTTATGAGATGGAGTGATCTGTTCCCTTCTAGCTGCCCTTGCCTTCCTTAACTCACAACCGTCAAATACCCAGCTGGATTTATAGTTGGATTGACTGAATCGTGGCCCGGCCTGGTATTCAGCCCGGTTCCTTTGCCTAGAGAAGCACGCACTCTATCCACGCAGTCTTAGGCAATATACCTAGCAGGGAAAATGAACATTAGCTAAGGTAATTAATTTGTTATCAATGAAGACGCCTACGACTAGAGATTTAAGGGAAAACGTTGTCACTGATGGGGCATTCCCTTAAGAAGCAACCTAGCCATATAGTAAGACATACTATAGAGCAGTGGTTCTCACCATGTGACATATGACTCCGCAGGGGGCCATGCCATATTTCAAGGGGGCCACAATAAGGTTGTAAAGTACTTTTCTCCAGCTAACCGCGACTATGAGTGGGACCCACAGAGGTAAATGAGGCTCCGAAGAGGGGGGGGGGGGGGGCATGAGCAAAAAAAAGTTTGAGAACCCCTGCTCTAGACAAGCAGCAGGCAACCCAGGTAGTGTGGGGGGTCTACTTTTAGAAGCTTTGAGATCTCTAAAGATTTACCTTGACAAAAGTATGTCTACTTTCAGGTTTCAAAGTATTTGGAATAAGTGTAACCTACATGTAACTTTTTTTAAATATTGCGGGCACACGCTGGAGCTGGGTTGGCCATGTCCTCAGAAGGGACCATAACACCATCACCAGAACTGCTATGCAATGGACACAAGAAGACGGCGAACGAGAGGTAAACTGGCGGAGAACAGTGGGGGCTGAGATGCAAAGCATGAACCAGAATTCGGGCACGGCACGAAGGATGGCCACCCACCGAGAAAAATAAGGACAGTTTGTTGCTGCCGTACAAAACGCCACTAGGTGTGATGGTCACTCCTTGGTAGGCTACGGGTAATGAGTGAATAAAATGAAAGACAGGTGAGGAAGAATACATCGTCGATGTAAAAAATATGTGATGCTACTAAAACAAATTATTAATTATGTGAATTAAAAAATAAATAAATAAACAAATAAACTAGATAAACTAGACAATAAATAAATAAACTAGACAACTGGGAAAGAATAACGAATGGCAAACCGAAAGCATATCGTTAGTGGAGACTGTTATGACATTCTGCTTGATGCTAGCAACTTCATAAAGTAAAAGATGTTGCTTCATATATCACTGCTGCAAGACCACATGACTGCTTTGATCAGGCTTTCTGTGGAGATCAGCTGATGTGGTTGTTCTATTTCCCATAAGGAATGGGAGAATATAGGCTTGTACAAAGGCAGTTTGTCACATAATTTTATTCGTTCTCTTTTCCTCTCCGGAAGTACTGATCTACCTTTATTGTGCAAACTAATTAAATGGCCTATTCGATTGTTGGCACAGTCTATTTTCCTAACTTCGACAGTGTTTGGTATTTTCGAGTCATTGTTTACACTTCTTCCATTTATTTGTGTCATGATTTTTACCAGAGAGTTGATACAAATCAGACTAGATTGGCGGGCAAGGTTATTTTTGTGTAGTAACCCGTTGTTATGTTTCACGGTGAGCGCCAGTCCATTATCGAATCTGGTGACAGATTACAGACACATGGATGATGTAAGAAACTTCCGGACTTGTTTTACCAAGATGGTGCAAGAGGACTGCGATTGTAAACATTACCGAGAATATGCGGATATAACAACTCCTTATACGGAAAATTACCGTTTGAAATTTACAAACGCATGAGTCATGCAGTAAATTCCAGAAGAAAGTTAACATAACACGCATGATTGAATACAATTGGCTGGGCAATTCTAGATGCTATAAATAACACCTATGATTGGACAGATTGTAACAACCACGTGCGGTGGGACTAGTGGGAGCCTAGTGTAAAGTAAAACCCCAGACCGCGTGTAAGAGGCATCTTAAACAACTTTCTTTAACCATTGCACTGAGCCAGAAGTCAGTATTCCTAAAGAGATTTTAGGTCGGTGGTACCAGTTTAGGACTCTATGTCTGGAACAAAGAGTGTGGTATAAGTGGCCTGCTGTCAACGCTAGCCACCATCATCAGAAGGGTCTTGAAGACGCTAGACAAGCTTGTGATTGCTCCCTGATATTTCTTGGAACATGTCACAAGCTCCAGACTTGACCAGTGATGAGAGTGCATCAGTACTTAACCTGCAAATAACCAAACATTGGCATTAGCAGAAACCAACAAACTTACTGGCAGCTAAGTAGAAACTTAAAAGCTGCGAATTGAACTTTCAGACAATTCCCTCAATAGCCATAATACCACACTATGATGACAAAATTTTTTTGTAAAAGAGAGTCATTCATTTTACACTCATAAATATAATTGATTATTAAATTTGTTATTTATATATATATATATATATATATATATATATGTGTGTGTGTGTGTGTGTTTATGTATATGTATATCTTCTTCTTCTTTGATCCATAACCGCCAACCGTCAAAGCAGTCAGCGGCCATCACGCCTGGTGGCGTCTTGTAGGGCAGCAACAAATTGATTCCACTTTGCTCGGTCGGCGGCCATCCTTCGTACAGTGCCCCAACTGTGGTTCATTCTTTGCATCTCAGCTTCCACAGTTCTCCGCCAAGTTGTTTTTGGTCGGCCTCTCTTTCGCTTTCCCTCGGGGGTCCATAGCATAGCTGTTCGTGCGATGGTATCAGGGTCCCTTCTGAGGACATGGCCAACCCAACTCCAGCGTCTGCCAGCTATGATGGTGTGCATGTCCTCCTGGTTACTCCGAATAAGTAGTTCTTGGTTGCTGATGGTGTTTGGCCAAAAGATTCGGAGAATTTTCCTTAGGCAGATTGTGTGGAAGGAGGACAGTTTCGACATTTCCTTCTCTGTTACTCTCCAACATTCCGCACCATAGAGAAGCACAGAAAGTACGCAGCTCTCATACAGTCTTAATTTGGTGTTTGTGCTGTACTGGGAAGACTTCCAAATGTTGTTGAGAATAGCAAAGGCTGTTCTCGCTTTATTCATTCTGTTGTTAATGTCCTTGCTTGTTCCGCCGTCAGGTGTTACTATGCTTCCTAGGTAAGTAAATGTGCTGTCTGTTCTAACTTCTGGTTCCTTACTGTTATTGGCTCAGGATTGCCCACATTTAGTGTCATGACCTCCGTCTTCTTCAGATTGATGTTCAGGCCAACCTGCTGGCCATACTTATTGAGTCTATCAGTTTTGTCTTGAATGTGTTGGTGTGAATGCGCGAGCAGTGCAATGTCATCTGCATATTCCAAATCTTCCAGTGTAGAAAACATTGTCCATCTAATTCCTCTTGGACTGCCCTCTGTTGTCTGGCGCATCACCCAATCTATGACTGTCAAAAATAATGTTGTTGATAGGGGCATCCCTGTCGTACTCCTGTTTTCACTTCGAAAGTTACATTACTCGATCCAACACTGCACGTAAAGTTAGAATAGAGGCTTTTTATAATGGAAACAATGCGGCTGGGAATTCCATAAGCCCTCAAACCCTCAATTTTTTTTAGGCTGTCCCTGTGTATGCTGTCGAAAGCCTTTTCAAAATCAACAAAGTTAATGTACAGCTGTCTCTGCCATTCTGAGCACTGCTCTATAATGTTCCTGAGGGCAAATATATGATCTGCACATCTTCTGTTCTTTCTGAAGCCCGCTTGTTCTTTCCTCAGTTTATGGTCAACTGCTTTTGAAATTCTCTGGATGATTATCCTGCCTAGTATTTTGCTGGGAACTGAGAGGAGGGTAATTCCTCTCCAGTTGTTGCAGTCTGCAAGGTCGCCCTTCTTGGGCAATTTGACAATTGTTCCTTTACTCCACTCTGTTGGTGTTGTCTCAGTTTCCCAGACTTGTGCAAATAGTGGTTCTAATAGTTCTGCTGCTAGTTCAGGGTCTGTCTTGAATAGCTCAGCATTCAGATTGTCGTGACCAGGCGCTTTTCCATTTTTTTAGCCCTTTGATAGCTGTGATAATTTCTTCTTTTCGTGGAATGTCTGTATTTACGTCTAAGTCACTTTCAGCCTCAGGAACATTCAGCTGAGTCTCTGGTGGTTCCTTATTCAGTGTTTCTCTGAAGTGCTCTGCCCACCTTGTTTCCTGCCCCTGTGCTGTGGTGATGAGATTTCCTTGCTTGTCTCTTACTAACGTTATGTTGTTTGCACCTCGTTTTCCACTGATAGCTTTAGTTATTTTATAAACTGTGCTTTGTTCATTTCTCAGTGCTGCCTCTTCTGCCTGTCTTGCAAGGTCATCCCGAAATGTCCTTTTGTTAGCACGGGTTTGACGTTTTACTTCCTTGTCCAGCTGACTGTACTGTTCACTATATATTGCCTTTAACCTGGGAGACTTAGCTTCTGTTTTCTTCCTTTTCATTTCCTTTCTCTTCGCTATGGTGTTTAGCGTTTGTGGTGTTATCCAGTCTTGGCTCTTTCTTTCCTGGAATCCCAAGCATGACTTGCTGCTTTCTTTATATATTGTTGAGATGGTGTTGAATTTCTGGTCCACATCGTCGGTCTCTGTTCTTTCCTGGCTTTTGGTAATCAGATATCGTCTCTTTACATCGACCACAAACGCTTTTCTGGTGAGGGGGTCCTTAAGTTTCGTGATGTTGTATCTTTTCTGTTTGACTGCAACTGGTCCAGCAGCTCTGAGTTTCACCTTCAGTCTTGCTACTACTAGGTGATGATCACTTCCCACATCTGCGCCTCTTCTTACTTTCACGTCTTGTAGTGCATGTCTCCATCTGCCATTGATCATTATGTGATCTATCTGGTTTTTGTCTCGTCCGTTTGGTGATTCCCATGTTAACTTGTGCACTTCTTTGTGTTGAAAAAGTGTTCCTCCGATGACCAGGTTGTTAATACTGCAGAAGCTTATTAATTTGTCCCCATTCTCATTTACTGTTCCACTGCCGCATTTCCCCATTACTGTTTCGTTATAATTATTGTATGTTCCAACTTTCGCATTTAGGTCTCCCATTACTATAATAAGATCGTACCTGGGTACAGTTTCCATTTCCTTTTGTACCTGTTGATAGAACTCGTCCTTGATCTCTTCGTCGCTGTCATATGTTGGTGCATAACATTGTATAATTGTGGTGTTGGTGAATCTCCCTCTCAGTCTTGCTCTTATTAGTCTGTTGTTAATGGGTTTCCATTCCAGTAGAGACCTTTCCATTCCTTTCTTAAGGATAATGGCTACACCTTCGTTGTGCTGACCGTCCTCTCTACCAGAATAAAGTACTGTTTCCCCTGTAGCTGTTTTTATTCTCCCCATCCCTGTCCATCTGCTCTCGCTTATTCCCAGGATATGTAGTTTGTAATTCCTCATCTCTGCTGTAATTTGTCTCAGCTTTCCTGCCTCGTTCATAGTTCTGACATTCCAAAAACCAATTCTGGTTTCGTGTTTTGCGGTCTGGGCATCCGTTTTCATGCCAGTGGCTTCCTTTCGGCTTTCACCACTGTCAGTCATACGAGCCTGAGACTCCGGATGTCCGTCCCGCATCAAAGTATTTCCATTTATTGCTGTTTCCGTAACGTGTGTGATTTTTTACACAGACAGGGGTGTCGGCCCTGTGCTAAAACCCCCAACCTGGAGGACCAGGGTACCAGCTTTTGTCTGACCCCTACCCACGCAGACCAGTCCAGCATGGTTGAACCTACCAGGAGTAAAACTCCCACTGGCATAGCTCTGGGGATTGTCAGGGTACACAAGCTGCCATACCGCTACAAGGTATAGGTACCATTGATGGCAGATGTATATGTATATGTATATATATATATCCAAATTTATAGTTGATTTAATCCTTCTTAGTATACTGCACCCGTATGTCTCAGTCGTCTTAAATACACTTAAACCAGAGCTTCTAAATTCAGACTTCACTGTATTAAATCAGCTGGGGGCTTGAACGAGCTAAATCATACAATTTATCATTTCACAAATGTTGTCAGGCAGATAATAAGTTAACTGTGCCACAACACTTCAGCATTGTTCTTGATTTATGAATATCTTGTGAAAATTCCCTCAAGGTAGAAGCATCATCATCGTTCTATTTGCACTTCGGCCAAGAGTAATCTTGTGCGAAGGTAGATACCTTTGATGACCCAAATTCGATACTCCAGGTTTTGACCATTGTTGGACCACAAATAAAGAGCAAAGGGGAGGCAACCCGTGACACAGTTTTCAGTTTGTTTGTTTGTTTTTTGGGTCGTGATTTTGTCGTCACAGTTCAATTCTTCTATTTTGTACAAGCACACATTAAGAGAAGTTTGACATAAAGTTGAAAAAAAAATACATATTTCATTTGTTCGGAAAAAGTTCTCAATAAATGAAGTTATTACAAATAACTAAAGGCTCACATTTCACCGATGCGAATGATGCACTAACATTAGGAACACACGATTCAAATTTCATTACCCATTATCATCATAATAATTTTCCTCTGTGCGTGAAGCAACCACTGAAACTGGTTTTACATTCGACGATAATGCATGGAAGCATGCCTGGTGTCACCCTCATATGACCACCATCTAAGCACAATGCTATAGTATACAGATGTGGAGGTGAACTTATGTCTTTGCGGCTAAATACACAATCATTGACTCTTGAAATCATCCAACACACTTCCATGGATTCACTCTGTGGTGAAACATGTTTAGAACCCAGCATTGCACACTAAGCTCAGATAAGTTTATTGAACCCCAGACGTAACTCTGGTGTTTACCGGTTTAGCTGCATGCAGGGAGATTTCACTATAGACCTTATGATAGGCAGGAGGAGCTGAGAAGTGGATCTGTGAAGGGCGTGACAATTACTTGGAAGAGTACAGAATCAGGGCACAACATTTTAACTCTTCATATTTGGATAGCACCCTTGGATGGCGGAGAATGCACAGTATACCACGCGCTTCTTCCTGTGATGATCCATTAAATGCAAGCCAAGCTAGAGAAACTGGAACACATGACTACAACTGAACATGTTTCGGAGTGGCAGAAAGACCACAGGAAAAGCCTAGATCTACAGTGTAGATAATACCAAGGAGTCTTCAACTTGGTATTGGCTGCAAAAGAGCGAGAAGCTCAGCAGTACTAGTTAAACAACAACAACAACCAACCGCCTTTTTGTTTTGAGTTATTTGTTTAAAGCTTGAGAAGAGAATGTGTTGGATTCAGTACACGACAATATTATATTATTTTCAAATATACTTCTTATCTGCTTAATAACTATCTTTTTCATTTGTCAAGTGCTTTTCGATTCTCACAAAAGTATCACCTACAAATTTAATTTTGAGAAGTATAATTTGTATTTATTTCAATATATTTAACTTAGCTCTCGCTTTTCTTTTATGTTTTTGTTTGTTAATCCCTGACGAAGGCCTTGTGACAGCACCGTAGGCAGTTTCCTTTGTCCTAGCGTGATAGGGTGGGCGAGATGATGATGATTATTATATTGTGATATGTTTGATCACTCTCTTTTCACACTCGCACCGACCCAAACAACAACAAAACTCTTGATTCTAGAGGCAGGGGCTGTATTTATTTTTACAACCCATTCAGTGACTAAGCAAACATTAAACAAATAAACCAACGAACATAACAAAACACCCAGCATGTGCCCGATTGCTAATCTGAAGACGCAAACAAAGCAACGACTGGTTAAAATCATAGTTAAATAATGATACTCTCACCTGTCAAACAGTCCTTCCATGCCACCTGACACACTCAACTATCACACACGCACACACTCATGCGTGTCGTCCAATGCGACTGGTAAGGTGTTGTGCATGAGGCTGGCAATCTCACCGTGTAACATCGGTTGCTACCAAAACCACTACTGCAAGAGCACACACTCAGCTATCCCACACACACACACACACTCATGCATGTCGTCCAATGAGACTAGTATGGTGTTGTGCATGAGGCTGGCAATCTCACCATGTAACACAGATTGCTACCGAAACTACTACTGCACGAGCATCTGAATGCTTCATACGGATGAAACCACACTGGTGGCTTCATGCTCCCTCAGGAGCGGAGAAGAGAAATATATATCTTCAAGTGAGCCCACGTGCTCTCACAAACCATCCTTCACATTACAATAATTAAATAATCATGAAATATGTATAACATAGAATTAACCAATATGTACCACCAATACTCTCCTTAATGGGCATAAACCACCACCTTGCATCTGATCCATCTCAATATTCATTACTGCATTCTGAACATGTCGTAAGTGACGACTGGTGCGCCTGGCAACAAGCGTGTCGTATATGACCCCTGATGAGACTGAGAACTCATCACATGGAACACATCGTTACCGTCACCGAAACAACCACAGCAATAGCATCAAAATGCTTATTGTGGGCCTGTAATGGACACCAGCTGCATTGATGTTTCCATGCTCCGCCGGGAGCAACCAGAGAAACAGCTGTCTCAACGTGCCTTACGCCTTACGCATGCTCTCCAGAAATCTAAATATATATTCTCACCTCAAAGTAACCCACCAAAGATATACAGTAGAATCATCAATAAACGTGAAATACCAAAGAATACAATACAATTATTCTTGACTTAACAACTAGAACTAGTCATCACATAAAGGAAATTTACCACGAAAACTCTCTCTTCTATTACTGGGAAAAAATTACATTTAACCTACTTTCACCCACGTGTCGATTCACGCGATATAAAACTGCGTAACACTAAGTGATAACTAAGAGTGTTAAATGCAGACTCCTTGGCGTCTTCTTTTACGCACGGTCATCAACACGTGGTCCTCCCGGTTGCCATCTTCCCAACTAGTTAATATTATCTAAATTCCAGTTTCTGATAACATTTCTGTCCAGTTTCATGTACAAAATACTTTCATACTATCTTCGCCTTTCTTGCCCGGTCTGATGACTGAAATAATCGCTCTTACAGCCGCAATCTGGACTTAGCATGCCTAATAAAACCTATCAAACATTATTTTCACTCATCTATCATTTCGAGACTAAATCATAATGCCCTAAAAAGACATTTCCTTTGGGAACACATCTATCTATTTATTTCACTAAACATTAAAACAGCCTCACGCTGAATATAACTTCAAAAGCTACAGGGAAATAATGGTAATTTCACTAGGAAATAATATAATCTGCTTTTAAATCAAACTCACGTGTCATGTCTTTGTTCCTCTTCTACCGACACAGAGCTAGCCTAACTTCGTTTCTTCTCTCTGGGCGGTTCTTGCAAAATAGGCCCGTCCGCCGGCCGCTATCTCTTTTATAAGCCCAGGTCGAATCACTCAATTTACTGCGCGCTAGGCGTATTGATTTAGCCACTTAAATGACACTCGCGATATTTGCTTTATAAGGCCCGAAAACAGAAATATACACAACTATTTCTACAGCAAAAACACAATTCTACACCACAACTTAATTTTTAGGCATTATTGTGGCCTAGTCATCAATCTTCTTCTTTATCCCGTCAGAATTTTTACATCCTAGCGTGCTGCGCGCACTTCGAAAATATGTGGATGATAAATCTGCCTAGAAACAGGTAGGGGGCGGGCGTATCCTTTTCGGCCCCATCACATATCTCCCTCCTGATTTTGTTGTCGTCCCGACAACATCACTACCTCTGGCGCTTCACTTGTAACCTCTCAGATCGTTGATGCTGCGCAGGACTCTTTCTGAGCGGCGATGCTTTGGGCTGAGCTTCTGTAATAGGTACAGCCCGGCTGGGGACCCTCTTGGTCGTCATGTCCCTACGTTGTCGGACTGGCAGTTGCTGTGGTCTAGAAGACTCGCTCACCTGTGCCGCGTCGCTGTCTGCCCGTGACATCTGCCTGTCGGTGCTTGCAGCTGTCGACTTTGAAGGGGGATTGCTCCTGACGGGTTTTACGCTCATTTTGTGTGGACGATGACTTACGTTCCCCACAATCTGCTTTTGATGAGTCTCCTCTGCTGAACCTTGATTTGCACTCCCTCCTATCTGCTTAGGATGGGTTTCCTCCCCTAGACAACGGCCAATTCTCTCGGCGCCCTTAGTGTGACAGTTGTCGTGGCCATCTCTTGGCTTGCGCCCTAAAGGCAACCTGGTTGTGACAGTCCGTCTAGGAAAAGAGCTCCTTGAGGGACCGGCGGCTATCAAATGTTCAGTTGACTTGCATCTAAAACATCGTTTGGGAAGAGGGCCTTGAGGGCACTTGGCTGCCATGTGGTCTGACAGGTCTCCACAATTGTAGCATCTTATCTTTCTTGGCTTCCTCTGTGCCATGGGTCGCCCCCTGCTGCCCTTACACTCTTGACCACCAATGCCACATACATAAATTGCTTCCATGCCCTGGACCGATGATTTGCTGTCAAACTCTACTCGTTCATTCCTCGCCAGACTCCGGAATCCCTTTCTGAAGATCTTGGTTTGATGTACGAATACATCAATACCTCCATCATCTGGCGTGATGAACCCCCATCCCCTGTGGACACTATACCACTTGCAAACCCCTTTTCGCCTTGTCGGTGCAGCTGCGTTTGTTTATGCTGTCAGCTCACAGCTTTCCTTGACAACAGCCTGACTCTCACATACAAGAAGGGCTAGTTGCGGTTCCTGCGGACACACCTCCTCGTCTTGCGTTGGCTGTTCCCGCGGCTGGCATGGTGCTCTCTTTCTCTGCCCCTCCTCTTGTGCTGGCGAACTGGCCTGTGACATCTGTGCTAGCTGGGCCTTTAGGAGAGATAATTCTGCTTTGAGTGCTTCCTCTTCACTGTGGGCTTCTGGACTTGCTATCTGCACCAGTGTCTCTGGCTTTTTGCCTCCCGAAAACAGAAATATACACAACTATTTCTAGAGCAAAAACACAATTCTACACCACAACTTAATTTTTATGCATTATTATGGCCTAGTCATCAATCTTCTTCTTTATCTCGTCAGAATTTTTACATCCTAGCGTGCTGCGCGCACTTCGAAAATATGTAGGCGATAAATCTGCCTAGAAACAGGTAGGGGGCGGGCGTCTCCTTTTCGGCCCCATCACACTAGTAATACGGATTACTTGTTTTTTTCTTTACCCCACCTTTTATTTGTAACATGTGTAAGATATTCTATGATCAGCACAAAGTGATGCATACCTAAGCAGGGCGCAGGCTTACTATTTTCCACACAAGAGGTACTCCAGTTTCATAAAACTTCCTTGTAGCCGCAAAAGTTGTGTAAATAATGAAGGGAGCTTGTGCAAATCTCATTTTACTCTTTATGTGGGCGCATAGATCTTCTCTTAAAACATCTCCATCCATATAAGCAACTCTTGCACATTCTAACACATATGCACTATGACGTAATGAACGTCCTATCCTGTCGTCCCACTTTCCTTTCTTCACTTCGCTGTCATTATTCATGTGAGCATCCGTTTTCCCCTTCATCTAGTCTCTTCTTTAAAGTCAATGAGACCTAAAGGTTTTTTGTATTTGGAGATGCGCCCTAATATAACCAACTAGGTTGAACGAGACGCGCCTCGCCAAAACGAGGCAAAACTTTATTTTTTTTTTAAAATAATAATAATGATAAAAAAATTATCTGTCGATATCAACCGATAATAATATTATGCTTCGTAAGGACACTCACGACCTGCTTAGCTTAATCGGCGCTTATGCGAAAAAGGGTGGACAATGACACATTGACATCTGTTTGTTCGCTGTGAAGTTTGTTTATTTTGGACACCAGTCCTGGGCCTGTTAAACGGTCTATCGCCTGTCATATTACGTATTATGTTTCTGATAATCTAAGTAGCGAGAAGGGTTCATTGAACACACACCTGAGGATTGAGTCTGATAACAGGACAACAGATGGAACTTTATAATAACGTGTTAACTTTGCAAGCATTACTTGCACACATACACGGACTATCCTTAAAACATGACAAGCCGAGCGAGGTTGTTTGGTAGGACAAGGATGTCGGTTGGAGAATAACAATCTCGATAAAAATTAAGAAACCCGCCTAGACCGGTCCATAGCCCCGCTGAAAAAAGGAGGAGAACGGCATGCATGAAGGCCGTAAGGAGTCAGCCCCTCTACTTGCAAAGGCACAACAGGCCAATTACCTGTTTGCCTTAAAACCTGATAACAAGTAATGCAAGAGACTGATCTTAAAGGCGGCGAACTGGCACGGACTTCGACTTATGGATCATGGAGTGTTAGGAGTATCAACAGGAAAGAGAAGGAGCTGTGAAGGAGATGTGGAAAGCAAAATTAGAAATCCTGGCTCTGATGGAAACGAAGAAAAAGGGACAAAGAGTTATGGATTTCGATGGCGACACACTGTTCTACAGTGGAGTCACCACAACCGAAAAAGCTAAAGGGGGTGTGGGTTGCATTGTGGCTAAAAACCAAAACGATAGCATCGAGGGATGGAACTTTGTCTTGTAGCACATTATTGGGCTCAAACTAAAAGAAAGCGAAACCATAGTCAACTTCATCACTGTGTGTGCGCCAAATGAAGATGAGCGAGCAGAATTTGAATAAGAATTATCCAAGCTGCTTCAAAAGACAGTGGACAACTGCCTGGATACATTTATGCAGCAGAAGCATGTGGTGAAGTCCGACTTGGGAAAAAGGGAACGAGAACACCATGGTGGACAGAGGAAGATAAAGAAAAAATAAGAGAAGAAAAAGGCACGGAAACAATATTTACGAGTGTTAAAAACGCAGCAAGAAAGGCAGAGAAATATAGACTATGTGATACTCATAAATTAAGTTTTATATGTATATTTATATATGTATAGAATACATTTATCGTCTTCCGTTCTCCTAAAGCACTTTTATCTGATTCGATGCGTTCAAATTTAATGATTAGTGATATCGGGCAAAATTCTGAGGAAGATGAAATGGTAGAAGAAGCTGAGGTCGCATGATGTTTATATTAGGAAATAGATACTTAAAAGTGGTTGTTTTTTTCTCCCAGTTTTTGGTACAAGTTGTCAGCAGTCGACACTAGACACCTATATCAGATGGGTCTTGAAGACCCTTGACTAGGCACCTGAATAGTTATCCCGAACTTGAGGCAAGGGGGGTGCTGCTGCCAAAATATTCGACTCCTGAAGAGAAGGAACAGTCCAAAACTTTACGGGGAACCAGCAGTGATGGAACCAGACTCCAACTGACCCCAACATTGCCAGTTAAGTACACCGCACTGGCTCAGCTTAAAGGACACTCTCATTTTTATGAACCATCAGATTATCTTATAATGATAAAAATTAACTGCTTGTTTTCCTTATCAAAACAATTTTATTTATTTTAACCTTGTTAAACAAATAACTCACTATTAAATCTGTGTTGTATGTAACTGTTTTGGCATGTAGTGCGCCACCAGCGGGTCGGTTTTCTACCCATCACGGTGGCTATAGCGCCACAGCCACCGCCTCTATCCGCCCGTAGACGTGCTGCGGTGGCGAAGCCACCGTCTTTACTGGTCTGCCGAAGGGACGCTGGACGGACACACAGCTCTGCCCCATCTGAACTGGGAGGACCCGACACCCGGGACCACGTACAGTCTTTTTTTTGAGCCAGCGCTCGCCTGCACACTTCCGAGACCAACAAGCAATATCAAGCAATGCAGCCAGCCACTGCAGCGAGGCTGTGGCGCAGCCACTGCCAAGCCTCTACGAATGCCGAAGAACGTCATCTGGAACGGACACACAGCAAAAACAGTACAACAAAGCCCATAACTGGCAGTTGACTGACCACCTCTGAGGCCCCTTGCGAAGATCCGTTGTTGTCCGGCGCCTGGCTGCTCGTGCCGGTGCATGTCTCGGTGATTGTCTCGGAATTATAACCTCCTCTGCAGGGTAGGGACTCAAACCTCTTGACAACGCACGCACGCCATAGTGGGCCTGGTGTAATATGTCGCTGAGTCTAGGCGTTTCCCTGGGGTTGCAAGAGAGCTCTGCACAACGAACCCTCTATGGATGGGAATGAGCTATGATGCTGATTAGCCTCTGACCGGGTTGGTAGGAAAGTCCACAGACACCTCAGCACTATAGTGCCAAAGGGCTTTGTTCCCATGGCCGCTGGATCCATCAACAACAACAACAACAACAGTGTTGTATGTAAATATAAATCTAGAGTTGAAATAATCACTACTGAGTGAATGTCTGCACCCTATGTGACTCATATTTTTAAATACGCACAGTGACTTTAAAATATACCACATTTCAACCTTTCACTGACCTATATAAACCAGATCTTGTTTCGCCCTTGTAATTTAGCAGGGCTGACTAATCATACATCATAGATACTCCCCGTTTTTATCCTTCTCTACTATTCTGTCAAACGACCCATGAGACCGCAGTCTATTCATTAAATTTTCACAGAGAATACTTGCTCAAAATACGCTCATGGCGTCAGTGATAAAACAAAAATATGCAAACACTTCCCTTTCGTCTTTATGTTCCACGCCATGATGTCAAACAATCAATTTTCTTCTCTCTTAGTCGTTCACGTTTTGGCTTCAATCTTTCGTGCTGTCACAATATATTCTGGCTTTCTTCTTCTCATTACAATCCTAAAATAAGTATTTTGCTTCCTTCTAATGTTAGAGTGTTTTTCATATGCGGCTACTTTCAGGGCAGCATCGTTGCTAGTTTTAGATGCCAGTGACATTCTTAAAATTGTTTTGTAAAACCAGAACTCTGTGGCATTTCGCTGCTTCTTTATATGCAACGTTTTATTTAATTATAAAAACAGCACGGAGATTACCCAATAACGTATTCTTCGGTGCAAATCACGTACATACAATGACAGAAATAGATTATGCACGAAGTAAGAACAAATAAATTCGACTTGTCTTTGAACATGGGTAAATGATATTTTGAAGAAGATAAAACTAGACAGCTAAAATATTTTGGACATGGAAAAACATAACACCTACTGAAGACCGCTATGGAATGAAGAGTTAAAGGCAAACGTGCAAGAGGAAGCCAGCGCTCTAAGTTGGAAGATAACTTCAAGAGATAGACAAGAACGAATCTATTAGAGTTCACCATTGTGACGTGGAAATGTAAATAGGTCCTCAGGAATCCGACTACTTTGTTTCCTCATTAATATTTACGTTTTGCAACGCAAAAGCCACGAAATTCGCGGTCTGTTGACTCCTAATTTGTAGCCACGCCGATTTTTCCTGTTTTCATGCGCGGATGAGTGTCTACCTAGATTCGTAACTGTCATTGTATTCAGGGGAGCGAATCAAGTGTGTTTGCCTGAGCTCACGCGAGCTGAACCGTCAGTATTACGATGATTGGCAGATTGCACGTGCCCAAAACACGTGGAAGGTAAACAGCTTTGAAGTTCTCCACAAGGGGAGCAAATCCTGTGATGTCGTACATACAGGGAGACAACCGCTGATATCAGAAGCCTTTGTTGTCGATTGGCAACGGCGAACAGAGGGACCGTAGAATTCTTTATCTCGGGAACGAAGCTTCTTGTTTTCCCTGGCCAGGACGAAGGTTTGAAAATTCACATCCTTTAGAAATAATTACACCATTTCTGTATATATTCTGCCTTCACTCCGTAGCCACAATCAGTCTCTCAGAAATTTCGGACAAATCTAAGCACGCCAGACTAAGAACCATTTTATTCGCTAAATGTGTTAAATTGTCCCGTGGGGATTTAAATTTCTGTTTTTGGTAAATATTTAAGTTGTGCTTATTTATTAAATGTGTTATGAGTTTTACCATTTTTATTCACGTCTATTCCCTAGCATTAAGACTAGCGAAATAGAAAAATGCGTAGATATTTTCTTACCAGTGGTTTAGTAATGTAAAATCCACCAACCATTTAATTAGCGGACTTAAGTATAATGTTAAAAAGTGACAGAGTAGAGAAGAATGAGTATTGAGGCATATTCCTGATAAGTGCGCAAAACAGTTTAATAATATAATAAAAAAACCTGTACCCATCAGGGTACAGGGAAATGAAATAGGAAACTATAAAACAAGAGTCGGAGTGTAAAGAGTTTGAAGGTTGGGGAGGTGCGGTGCCTGCAGTTATCCTAAATATTTTACACCCAATGATGGGTGTTACGTTAGAAATCTATAGAAGTGTCCGTAAAGATCATAGAGTATTAGCAGCTGTTAATATACATGAAGAACACGTTATGTTGAATATATATATAATAGTTAGCAATATTAATTTATTTTGATACTACGAAGAAATGATAAAAGAAGATTTAGTATTTGGATTAGCGGTATAATATTTTATATCCCTAAGCCCAGTGTTATATTTTGAGGTTACAAAGTTATTTAATGGATGCCTAAGAATTTATATGCCTATTCATCCAAAATAAAATAATAACATGTGTAAGCAAACACAGGCCAGCGAAAAGTCGGAGCTAAATCATAAGTCAACAAAAGATTTTAAGCAAACTTCTATAGATAAAAAATTCATATAGGATTATGTGGTAATCACTTAAATAAAATCCTTTGTAAAAAAAAGACCGCTGTACATAGTATATTCAGAGTAGAAACTGGGACCGCTGGTAGCACTTGGCACAACAATCTTCACGTTCAGTATCCTAAAAGAAACAATGGTCAGCACAAAATACAGCCAATTAAATCGTTAAGCACTCAGCCAATACACATATCCAATTGCCAAGCTGAGGCGAATATAATTAAATAGCAAAGCTACAGTTTTCCAAAATCGACTTACAGTGCGACAAAAAATAGTGCGTAAAATACAACAATAGAACGCTTCAGATCCACGGGCATAGATTAACAATATATAGCGCAAGATAAAATAAATTAATCGCTAAGTGACGTGTCTGAAATATCCACAATAGAAGAATTAATACTCTACTAAAACCAAAAATAGCGCTAAAAGATTCTATATAAAAATTGGCCAAAGATCTCTCTATTACAAATATACACTAAATCATTACTACACCATATAAATAACAAATAAACAGCTAATCCCCCATGAATCCAACAAGTAATCTAAAAAGGTTAGAGGCATATAAAAGCGCATTTACTCACAACAGTAAAACTCATAGATCAATATGCGCCCAAATGGCAACAACCCTATTTTTGTGTACCCAAAAATAACCTGCGTGAATTCTGATCCCTATTCTTACATAAGTACAATTCTAACCCTACCCCATCTCCTGTGGGGACTGCTAGAATCGATTCAACACAAGTGTGAACGAGAGCTGATCCCCATATCACAAACAACCTCCACAATCATACACCAACTGAGAGGAACTCGCCTGCAGTCACTACCCCACACATTCATGTACAATTGATTTGACAAACACTGATACGTCTTCGGATACATATTTTAATGCCGTGGTTAGTACATATTACCGCACACAAACTGATCAAGTATGTGTAACCAATAATAGCTAAGTAGTTACCAAGCTCGAGAAATGAATATAAACTTGAGGCAGGATAGTATTAAAAATAGTCAAAAAGCAAAGTAGAAGGGACAAAAGGATGAAATATCTTAGCCTAACGTTAAACCTATGCCTCACCCTATACATCGAAATTCCCTCATAATACTAAAAGAACGTAAAAAGAGACTCGATTATAATAGTAATACCCCTATGGACCATCTTAACTATATCTATTAAGATCATATCTAATTGAAATAAGCGTAGGGTGATCAGTCAAATTATCCTAACGCTTGAATTTGTGTCCTTGTGATGCTTAAGGGTATACAATGTACTGCTATAAAATAAAGAAGTGTACACTTAATAGTTCTTATATACTCTTATTGCCTGTACTATGCCGAACATCTTATCAATCCATACTATCTAATCTGCTCTTCCCAAGGTCTATTCTCGAGCAACTTCATGAAGTCTTAAGACGGCAGTCCAAACTCATCAATTGCAAATCTATCATGTCCAATAATTTCGTTCTATATCCTTCTAGGATCCCATGTAAGGGGCATTCCGTGTTCGTAGACCCTCCATTAGGTTCCTTCCATTCTAAGTACCTCATACTTTCAGTGGGATGTATCTATCACCCTCTAAATGTCACACCTTTAAACCTTTTACTTTAAATATAAAAGAAATTCTAATATTTCTGTTTTATTAAAATTAAAGTATTTCATCAATTCTTCCTTAATGGATAGCAACTTACGTTTAAACGGATCTACATATTTATTACAAGTCTGATCAATTTTATTAGTATGGTTGCTATAATATTCATGAAGAATATGAATAACTCTCATGGACTTCATTTATTAATAATCAGAAAAAGGTACTTTTTTAGATTTACTACAGTGGTGAGCGTTTGATCTAGCTTTTTATTCACGAAATAGTTACGCAGCTTTACAAAGGCAAGGTTACATAGAATTTCATACTTGTGGGTCTTTACATAAGAAACGGAACGGTGGAGCTTTGGATATGCCCATTTTAAACATACACCACAGGTACACGAACAAGTACCGTTACGTTTTCGACTAACACAAACTGTGTGCTTGTAAGAAATTTAACTTATCTCGTGCGTGTACATAGCCCTATCCAAGTCAGTCAACCCTAACTCACCTCCCCCCCATATGGGCCACAACAAACCCCAGTACACCCCACTAACAACCCACAACCTCACCACACACCCCACCCCTACTATATCTGCGCAAACCTCGGATCTGTACCTCTTTAGACAAAATAACTCCATACCAAACACCCCACGACCAACTGTAAAACCTCCGCCAACGATGGTACCCGTACCCAGCGATCCAACACTACCCCTAAAAACAGCCCGCGACATGGATACACCCACAACCATTGCTCCCCATAAACCATTCAAACACCATTTACCCAATAAACCCATAGTTGATTATACCCCATAACACCACACGCATAGTCCGGGGTTCATTACCACTGAGTTAAACTTCTCCACCTTCACAGATTTACACACCAGCTCAACCCTCCGTTGCTATCGCAGGAGCAAGAACTGAGCAAATGGACTAACTAAACACAATGCCTATGAGGAGAGAGAGGAAAAAATTAGAAGGTCGTGAAATGACACCTGTTATCATCGAGTAATCATTAGTTAGTCTTCGTACATGATCACCACTAGGGTACACCTATACTATAGAAATACAATGAACCACATAATCGCCCCCCCAACCCCCCCATAGTTGTCCTCTTTATAACAGGTCTATGATCTCCCAGTAACTATTTTGCAATACCTGAGTGTACCTCTCCAACTACCCCATCAAGGTCCATACTTAAAACCTGGAACCATCTAATAAAAAGAATAAGTATTCACTAATTACCCCCACTATCACGAGAGTGAGAATGATTATTTGTAATAATAATCTAGGTATAGTGGGTATATATTATTATATGACAAAATTTTAAAAATAACCCGCCCACCAATATTAATATCATTTTAAACATCTCGTGAATGAGGTGACACATTTCCACATGCTTCTATCCTCACATTACTAAGTTAGCCCCTATAGAGACAACGCGAAGGGTTTAGACCCCATTACAAGTAACCCATCGCCATACCCTCAATCATAGCTTACGATACAATACAGAAGGAACCCTCGCAACGCACTTGAAAAGATGGATCCTCATATGTGCTATCTGGTTTTTCGGAGTGTTATTTCGATAAGGATAGATCTCCAACTTGATAGTAGAGATGAATAATTGGGAATTAGTACTTTAGTTGTGTCCAAACCCGAGGGGTGTTCAGGGACTTAGTGTTTATAGGAGTGCTAGAGGATCTTTGTTGTCAGGTGAATTATCACACTTTAAGTTGAAGCTGCTAACGAATTCCATTGTAGTGCATTGATTAACTGTTATAATGAATGAACGTTTTCTATAGTGGAACCCCTCTGCCAATTGATTCAATTCCACATTTGAGACATCTGGAGCAATTAGTGGATGTAGATTCATATTAGAAAGACGAGTTCCGATAAGTATGTGTTGAGGGAAATTCCCTACTAGAATATGAGGAGCATTCGTGGATAGAGGAGCAATTCCACGAGTGGCGTATATTCTCTGGTGTTATGCCAGGTGCGAGAAGGAGCTAATTACTCACTAAAACTGAGGGGTAGTTAGAACGGAGGGGGCACTGTAACACGTCCACAACTCCATACCGAGCCCCCCTCCCAAACGAGTCGTTAACAACAATACTTAGTACACTTAAAATATACTTTTTGGATATTCTTTAACAGACCTCCAAGAAACCCGCCAGACCATTCCCCACTAACCAAAAACGTATCTCACCTGCATCTTACACCGCTTGGCGTACCTAGCCAAAATTAATCTGAGTTAGAATATTCTATCAAACAGGTGAGTACAATAAAGTAAAATTGTTGAAATTTCCTATTTCAATCATTTAAAATTAGACAGCCCTAAAAAGCCTACAACATACGGGGTGGTACACAACCCATTGACAATTTAATTTTAATAGATTTATAATTTATAACATCGGGGGGACAATTTTTCAAGGGTGGGATAGGGATAGGGGTCATTTATTTGTTATTTGGTCTTAAACTGTAGGGGGGGGGAAAGGGTTCTGTTGGGGGTTGGGGGGTTGGGTTTGGGTGGGGGGGGGGTGTTATACAATCATGGGGGGGGGGGGGGGGGGTGGGGGGGGGGTTCTGGGGGGTGTATTTTAGTACAACATGGGGGGGGGTGTTAATTGGGGGGGGGGGATTGGGGGGTGGGGGGGTTGGGTAATTGAAATGGTGGGGGTGTTGGGGTGGGGTTGTGGGGGGTGGTTGTTGTGGTTTTGGGGTTTGGGGGGGGGTTGGTGGTTGGGGGGGTTGTTTTGGGGGGATTTTTTTTGGGGGTGGTTTGGGGGTGGGAGTTGTGTTTTTGTATTGTTTTTTTTGGGGGTTTATTTGTTTTGTTGTTTTGGGTGGGGGGTTTATGGGTGGGTTTATGGTTTGTTGGTTTTTTATGTTGGTGGGGTGGGGTTTTATGTTTTGTGGGGGGGTGGTTTGGGGGGGGGGGGGAAGGGGATATCATTTAAGGGCCTGACGTTTTGCCCACTGTATGGGTAGGGAGGAGAGTCATTGTCGTACTGGGGTTAGGGATGGTGTGGGTAATCTTTTTACATTGGGGGATGAGGTGGGTGTGGGAGAGATATGGGGGGGAGGGTGATTCGCTTGATAGCTAGGCGGAGTTTGTGGTACGGAAGGTACGGGGGTTCGAACCCTGGGTAAGCCACTCACGTCTGTTGTTTTTCTGTTGTCCAAGTGTTCTACTTCTTTATTTCTTACGAGTGCCTGAAAACATACCTTTATGTTTGTCTAATATTAATTTACTGTTTACAGGCCTCGGGTTTCCCTTCCTTATGTGTTACCTCTGTTCTATACTTACTGTTCTGAGTCTACTATCATTTACTAGACACAGTATTAAGGTCTGTGTCTTGTGTGGACTGGCCTATACTGTATAATAGGGGAACAACAGAAGTGATTGCGTCATTGTTAGGCTGAACTGCCCATTGTAAACTTCCGGTGTTGTGTCTTGCGGTTCGCACTGATGACCAGTCATCGAAGCATCATTTTTTGGTGATGCCTAGATGGCTGGGAGGATAGTGTGATTCGCTTGCATAGCTAGGCGGTGTTGTTGCACGGAAGGTCTGGGGTTCGAATCCTGGGTAAGCCACTCACGTCTGTTGCTTTTCTGTTGTCTAGTGTTCTACTTCTTTATTTCTTACGAGTGCCTGAAAACATACCTTTATGTTTGTCTAATGTTTATTTACTGTTTACAGGCCTCGGGTTTCCCTTCCTTATGCGCAGTAAACTAATCTTGATTTTAGAAATTTACAATGAAACTTTACTGATGGAAATAAGATGTTATAAATATCGGATATGTATTCAATCAAATATGTATAGAATTTAAGATAATCAAAATTGCCAAAAGTGTATATAAAGTTACTGACATTTTGTCTCAGGACTTATAGAATTTCATTTGAGTTTGAAAACAAAGACTATTTATCATTCAGCATTAGGACATTGGTGAAGTTGTGGTTAGTTAAGTGGTTTGCAAAACTGTTGATAATTCATCCTAAGGACATTTCTTAAGTTCGATTGAATGTAGTGGTTGGTTCTTGATGGTGTCACTTATCTTGATTGATGACTGTCACTCCCGATCACTCCCTGATTTCTGCAGGTGAAAGAAAAGTGTTTGGTGTTAGATGCAGATCTATCTCAGGGGTTGGAAGTTCTTTTTCCCTGATCCAGGTTTCGACGTCATCGATGAAGACGGAAGCTCCTGGTGTAGACTACCCTAAAGAACTGGGGAAGATACAACACGACTTCGGTAATCCTCTATTTGGGAGCGATTGCTTATTAAATCTTTGTGTCGCCAGTCCGTCAGAATTCACAGTACAGACCAATATTTGTCTTTTATACTGCTGTCCTACAGTTTATGCATGTGAGACTAATACCATGTAAGCATAGTACACATCATAAGGGTACTTACCGGTTTGCTTAATTCAATAAATCAGATGTATCATAAAAGATATCTTCTACATGTACAGTTAACCACCATCACTAATAGTCCTTCATAACACATGGTGTCTGCTTAATCTCTACCATGTGCACTAAAGTATTGCAATAGTCAAATTTCTTGTTACAATCAGTATTCAATGTTTCTGGCTCTACTCATTATCAAGAATTGAGATGTACAATCTTACAAAGCCATTCATACTTCTGTATTAATATGATTATTATTATTATTCTTATCACTATGATTAAATTGCACCAGCTGGATTTGATTCTCTAACCCAATACACTTTGAAATTGAGCTACTCCTTTAAAAAATTAGAGCATTAAAATATCTCCGTACACCCAAATGTTAGCAAATATGCTCTACACTGAAATATGCTTTAAATTCCATTCAATGGCAAAAACACAGGGGAGATAACTCACCCAGAAGATTATAGTCAACAATGACATCCAGGGGAGATAATTCATCAAAATAGAAACTAGTCTGCTATGACACTCAAGGCAGATATGTATCTTTCACACTGCAAGTAATTTTCAGTCTTACTAGTTAGTTGTAAAATGCCTTTTTAAACACCAAAAGATCATTTATACTCTTGAATAATAACCATCTAAAATGATATTACATACATGTAATAAAATGTAATCAATGTATATATATATTTATCTCACTCACCCACTCTGTTGTACTTTTGTAAAGGAAAGCTATGCTTTTGTCAAAAGTCAAGTCTTACGCGCTAGGCTGCTTTCATTCGAGATGGGTTCTTTCGTGACCAAAGTTATTGGATACAGTGCCGGAGAATGGTTAATGAAAATCTTAAATACTGAGAAGCAGTGAAATCCTAGTTTACTAGAAACAGATTTATGAGACCACACATCCATTTTCCAGACCATTTCCCATCTTAAATTAACTCCTGGACGCTCCTTTCATTTGAATTCTGTCTCAGGGAGATACGTTCTTTACCGTGGAGAAAAAGAAACTCATTACATTCGCTACCACCGCGAAGAAAGTCCCCATATCATTTACTCCCATTAAGGACTGCAGGACCCCGGCGACCTGTTCTGGGCAAACGATTTGCACAGGTGAGTGAAAGTGATATTATCATCCAATTTTCGGGTGACAGAAACTGTAATGTGTGTGTAGGGAAGACTTATTGAAAACACCTTTTACTATTAAAAGGTAGGTTGAAAAGAGAAAGGAAAAGAATTAGAGAAAAATAAATCGAGAGAGCGAGAGAAAAAATATCGCTCGTCACACTCATCCAGGACACTTGCATCAAGCATTCACATGCGCTTGCAGAAGTGGTTTCTGTGGGATCTTCTCACATGATGAGGTTGCCAGTCTCATGCAAAACCACGTATTAGTTGTCCTGTACGGATTGATTGAGGTTGCATTAATCCTATTCTTTGTTTGCCTCTTTAGAGCTACACGGAGCTAGAACTCACACAATGTCATAAACAAACTCTTACAAAGAATAGAGGGACTGGAAAGGTATGATACCATCACAAATATGGAACTGATGACACGAATCAAGACACGTGACAGTCGAGCAAGAGGTGAGAAGAACAATTTGACGTTGGAAAGGACACACAATGACTTCTTCTTCTGGGATCCTTAGCCACTGACTGTATTGTCGGTCATGCCTAGTGGCATCTTGTAGGGCAGAAATAAACTGTCCCCATTTTGCTCGGTCGGTGGCCATCCTTCGTGCGGTGCCCTAGCTCTGGTCCATTCTTTTCATCTCAGCCTCCACTGTTCTCGGCCAGGTTGTTTTTGGTCTGCCTCTCTTTCGCCGTCCTTCGGGAGTCCATAGCATAGCAGTTCTGGGAATGGTGTCAGGGTCCCTTCTGAGGACATGGCAAACCCAGTTACAGCGTATGCCCGCAATGATTGTATGCATGCCTTAACACAATGAGGAAATATCTTTACAGCATTACAAGTAACTCATTGTTCTCGAGTCCTCACGGTCAAAGAAGAAGAAGAAGATACCTAAGCAGGAATGAATGAAGTGATGATCGAGCAAGAGGCATTGTCAGCTGGTTCATTTTCCTCCTTTTGACATATCGGCTGAGCCGGTTTTAGGGCAGGGTGTCCGCCCTGTGCGCTAAGAACAAGGGGGCGCCGAGGCGGGGGCAAGAAAACAGTATTTTGTTGTAAGAAACTCAACCTTCCTTCAACTGTAACACAATTCGCTCAGACCAAAGCAAGCAGAGCAAACCTTTATCAGAATACACTCCCAATCAAAGTCTTTTTAACACTCTGTTTTACATTTATTTGTCCTTGTGTAAATAATAACTGAGCGTCCGATTGGCAGAGTGGTTAGAGTGCTAGTCTCTCGCGGCAAAGGTACAGGGTTCGAATCACGATACCGACACTCTCAAATGTCTACTCAGCTGTAAATGGGTACCTGACTTTCAGTTAGGGAAGGAAAAGGCAGCGAGGAAAGGAACTGGTCACCCCACCTCTCGATGATGGACCTAGTATGTGAAGTCTCTAACACTTCATTCCCCTACGGCCGTATCTGATATGGGACTGCCAATACCTAAATAATAACTATCTAACTGATCTGCAGTTTTAAACACGAATCTTACTTACTTTTTCCAGCACAGTATTTATTAACTTTCTAGACTAATGGGGAAGGATGCATGTTAAACCACTCGCCCAAAACGCCCGAATGCTTTACGTTCATCTCTGCATGTGCGACGATGTTGTTGGATACGTCCACTTATATTTGATCAAGTAAACTGTTTATCATGCATGAATGCTTGTCGCTTCAGTTTAAAAAGTCAATATTAATGCTTTATATCTTATTTTCCGTTATGTGTTATACAAATTCCGCACGCTGTTTCTGTCTGGGTACCACGAGAGCTCCTTACGTTCCAGTCATCTGGAATGCAATTTTGCAGCCATCTAAACACAAAGCGTATCTCAGGAGACTGTAATTTCATTTTCGACCACATTTTATTCATTTTAATCTCAAAAGATTTTTGAGTGGCTGCTGGATTCATATGTATTTTTTATTCAGCCAATCGGTGTATTGTTTCGTTAATTTAAGATATTTTAAAGTCAATTTCTGCCGTCTTCTTGTTCGTTTTCCCTGGGGAAGTCCTCACTGATGACATGCTGGTCGTATTATTTTTGACGTTGTGTTTAAATAACCGTTAAATCTTTAGAGTGTCCATTAAGTCCTTGTGAAACTTTAAATTTTAATAACGTTGGATGTACATATACAGAAGCGCACTGCAAACGGCATATAAAAATAATAATTTATTAAATGTTAACACTTGTCTTGTCCAGTATTTGATCCACCTTCACTGAGATTTAGCTCTTGGTGATTTTAATGCCAGAATGTGAAACTGTGCGGTTCTGATTATTTGTTCAGGTCTGCTATTTAGGGTATTTTCAATGGTTGGCTTCTTTGGTAGAAGGAGTTGTCTCATCTCTTGCAGTTCTTGGCAAAGCAACAGGTGATGTTCCATCGTTTCATATGTGTGTTGGAAGTGTTCGGACTGTTCTTTGGATCAGTTCTATTTCTGTGCGAGTTAAGTAAGCAGTGCCCTGTTCGCAATCTGAAAATTTATGTTTGATTTATAGCATCTTTCTTAGATGTTGATTGTAGATGTTGATGGTAGATGTTGATTGTAGATGTTGATGGTAGATGTTGATTGTAGATGTTGATGGTAGATGTTGATGGTAGATGTTGATGGCAGATGTTGATTGCAGATGTTGATGGTAGATGTTGATGGTAGATGTTGATGGTAGATGTTGATGGTAGATGTTGATGGCAGATGTTGATGGCAGATGTTGATGGTAGATGTTGATGGTAGATGTTGATGGTAGATGTTGATGGTAGATGTTGATGGTAGATGTTCATGGTAGATGTTCATGGTAGATGTTGATGGTAGATGTTGATGGTAGATGTTGATGGTAGATGCTTGAAGAGCCGTCTTTCTGTATTAGGGATTACCCAGGTGTTTAACCAGCTTTCTTTACAGTTGTTAATTATTTGTTCTGCTGTAGACTTTAACTGGCAGGTCAGTTTGTGGCACTGAAACTCCTCTTCTTGTGAGTTTATCTACCTCTTCATTTAAGGGAAGGTGTACATGTCCAGGTATGCACTTCACGAAGATGTCCTTTCCGCATAGGTCTTTAAGCTTTTGACATATTTCTATGAATTTTCGGGTAATGTCTGTTGAGCTTATATTCCAATTCTGAAAGGCTCTAATTGCAGCCCTTAAATCTGAAAAGATGTCGTTTGGTTAAGTTTCATTATTCTCAAAAAGCTCAAAGATCTTAAATATGATTTTTTGACAGCCAGCAGTTTCTTCTTCATAGTTAGAGCAGTGGGCCCCACAAGGGCCTCCTATTTTGATTGGATCATCTGTGCTGTAAGAACAATGATGTCTTCATAACCTGCATTGGTTACAGCTTTAAAGGCTGCTCCATCAGTGAAAGCATAGATGATGTCCTTGCCATAGTGTAAGGTAAGTGATCACCGTACATGCCCAGTGAGGCATATTGGGAATATGGTGTTAGGCGCATATTTTCTTGACCATCGGCACACTAGGGGTGATGTGGTCAGTATCGAGCCGCTGAAATCGAACCATGGACCACTGAGCTAGGAAGCCAGTGCATTAAACACTGGGCTACCGCGGCTCACGTTCCATAGGGTAGATAATTTCAATGTCGAGTGATCTCAGTGGTGGGGGTGGGAGGGTCTAGTCTATCTCTTCCCCGCGGTTTGTTTGTACCTTTGGTGTTTTAGCTTAATATGTGGTGGTAGGTCAGGTACAATTTGAGTTGTGTGTCGCTTTTCTGGCAAATAATGTTTTCCCTACTAATTCATGATATTTGCTGACTGAAGCTTGGGAATTGCACACCATCACATCTGAAGGATACTTTTAGACCGGGAAATCTGGCACTCGGAACTGTTGAGGTCTGCAAGGAAAACTCTTCCCGCCTGATGATGGTAGGAAACGCACACCCATCTCTGGCGCACCCCACGTGGAAAATTCATGACTATAGCACGTTTCACTAGCTTTGCCCTTAAACAAATGTAATTATCTGATTAACCGTCTAACATATTAATGCCATTTTTTGCATACGATGTTATATTGGGTTAGACCCAACAAATATATACTTTATATCTGTGCATCTTGTCCAGTTCCCATAAACGGATGAAATCCTTTGAT
The DNA here is from genome assembly GCA_024509875.1 of Oreohelix idahoensis. Lineage (NCBI taxonomy): Eukaryota > Metazoa > Mollusca > Gastropoda > Stylommatophora > Oreohelicidae > Oreohelix > Oreohelix idahoensis. Next base: position 144,194 of record JAMPIV010005847.1, on the reverse strand, counting down.
CTTTGTCGGCATACTAATTATTGTATATCGAGAAAAGAAATTTTACCACTTCATGCACAGATTCTGTGAATTGATTAGGCATAGGCGTGTCTACTATTACAATAATGTGGCCATCACGTTTGCAATTGAATACGTGTTGAAGATGATTTCTTAAATGATCTGCATGCGAAATACTCGTGACATTGTTTGTCATTGACATTTAATGCGCTACCAAACTGGACCTTCCTTGATCTAATTATTTCAATGGGTATCATCTCTTTGCGGTTCATAAATATCATAATGGAACGTTGCTCCTCTAATGTGCTTGTAAATAACGGTAAGGTCATCTTTAAAGAAATTAAACTTCATCCGAATCATACTCAGATGTCTCTGAGAAATTGAAAATCAATCTCGGCTGAATGAAGGACAAACCATTATTCTTCCAATATTCCTCTTCCTCTTGTAACACATGGTTCTCACTTTTCTTCCAATAATCCCTGGCTATATTGGAGATGTCGGCTTTTATAAGTATTTCAACATCTTTTAATTTGAACGTTCTATTTTCTGTTGCTACCTGTTCCTTAATTTTAGCCCATACTAATTCTATTGGGTTTAAGTGAGAATGGTAAGGAGGTAATCTTAAACATCTGTGACCATGTTCATGGATTGCCTTGTCTATATGAAATATCTTTGTATGCTGTGTCTTTTTTTACAATTCCAAGTAATTCAGGTTCATGGACATTTCGTTTAATGGAATGTTGTTTATGGTCAGCCAAATCTTTATTACATCTTTAATACTTGGTGAATTAGAAACTTTATCTTCTGGTGCCACAACGTTGTGATATGAGGCATTGTCCATTATCAAACACCACGGTCTATCCAAGGAAGGAAGTACATGATTCACAATCCAATCTTGAAATATCTTGCCATTCATCTCTGCATGGTAATCCCTATTATCTGTGGATTTTGAAACAAATATGAGTTCAGTATTATTTAGAAGCCCATGATGGCTGCTTCCTGGATGTGCAATTATTAGGCGCTGTCCTTTGCTGCTTGGTACTAGTCTCTTAGTTGTTCCATCAGATGATTGCCATTCTCGTTCATTACTGTGGTGCGCATTGATCCAAGTTTCATCTAAATACACAAAATCATAACAATCTCTTCTCATTTCTCTGACCTCGCGTAAATATTTGCTTCTCATTGCAACTATATGAGGCTTCTCACAAATAAGGTTTCTACCACCAACATATTTTCTAAAAGTGAATCCCAAACTCCTAATAGTCCTCCATAGCGTAGATTTGGAAATATCAATGTCATTATTCTTTCTTAACCAAATTTTCAATTTCCTTAAAGTCACTGCCTCATTATTGTGAAACATATTGCAAATTTCTCTGCGGATCAATTCTCTGTCAAAATTATCCACCACTCTTGGCCTAATTTTCGTGTGTAAAACACTGGAATTAGACATTTCAGATGTCGCTATCCAGCGGTGCAATGATCGTTTGCTTATCCCCAAGGCGTGAATAGTCAGTCCTCTTTTGTGGGTTTGAAATAGAATGATATAGTTTTCCTCGAGTAGCTTCATTGCAGAAATACTTAAAAATCCTATTTGTGATTTGCTGTAATGTCATAAAATGTACTCGCAGACTCATTTTTCCTTCTTAACCACACAATAATTTTTGTAGACACACCTCTGATTGACAATGTGTGCGTTGCACCGGATATAAACTGTTTTATGTTCGAGAAGTGCGATTTCACGCAATTTCACTCAAAAATCATGCCAATTGCGTGATAAACCAAAAATGTGCAAATGAGGTCGTATAATTTACTGTAGACATTTCAATATGTGTGCGTGTGATGTGTGTTGGCAAGTAGGATTTTATATTATATCGCAAAGAAACGAAAATTGAAACCAATGGCCGCATTTTAATGAAAAATTTAATTCATAGGGTCTATACCATTTCGAATTCACACACAAAATTTCACTTATATGCGTTATATATTCGCTGAGATATAGCATTTTGAAGTTGGGCAAAGCTAGTGAAACGTGCTATAGCACACAATTCCTAGAATGAGAGTGATGCTGAACCTACCGGGATGAAACCAAATCACCAACACCCCTACCTCACATGATGCCAATTGTAACACTATCCAGTTCAAATTGTTGGCTTCAACATAATTCAATAGGACTGACTTGATATTTAATTTGAAGATTCTGATTTTTGCGTTTGTCTTGATTTCTTTATCCATATATTTGGTGTTTTTTAAAGCGCAATATTGTTATAGTGTGTATGTAAGTAAATAAAAAATGGGGCTTCAGAACATCTCCAGCTATTTTACATTTCTAATCTCTTGACAGGGCTATTATACTGTTGTGTCATTTCATTTTCTCTTTTGGATTTTTGTTGTTTTTTTTTGAATTTTTAGTGTTGATATTTCTTTCTTTATTGTTTCATATTTTTACTTGCTTATTTGTTGTAATTTTTTCCTTGTGTTACTTATGTTACTTTTTTTCTTTTCTTCATCTTTCTAGTTCGTTCGTCCTATCTTTATTCGATTTCTTCATCTCTTTCCACCACGTATTTGCATTGTCCATCGTCTTTTTCTCTTAAACTATCTATATTTCTTGTTTGCATCTCCTCTTTGTAACTGTGGCTGGCTAAGGGTGAACCCCGAAACGTTCCGTGGTTTTACACGCTTTTATTTAACTTCACTTGTATGTCACTTTCATGTCACTTTCAAATCTTGCAATCGATTTTTCAATCACCTCCAAATGAGCAATAGCTCTGAAACTTGGCATAGTTGTGTATTCCCGATGAAAATGCAATAATCAGTCAATTATTTAATAATTTAATATTGTAATTATGACATTATGAGTAATTAAATGTTTTGTAAAGAAATGTAAACAAATCAGGGGCCATAATCAAGTTAATTAAAAATTCAAGAGTACGTTTTGCGCTTTATTTTTTTCTATGCGTAAAACATGGCAGTACTCAAACAAGTGTTTCGCTAAATCAAGGGAAACAATCCACATTATTCAATTATGAATAAAGGGAAAATCGAGTTCGATCTCTTGATGGCCTTCAAATTGAAGAAATTGATTGCACCAAATTAACAGGCCCAAAGCCATGTGTAATATTGACGCTCTAAAAGAAATGGTGTCACGGATTGCCTCCCCTGCTTTGCAGTAGTGGTCCAACAGTGACCAAATCTCAAGAGTATCTAATACTGGCTTCCAAGGTATCTACCTGCGCGTAAAATTACTCTTGGCAGAGATGTAGATAGAAGATTACTGACACTTCTACCTTAAGGGAGCTTCACTTATACAGACTGAGATTGGTCCCATCACCCCTATGTACGTGTGGACAGGCAGCACAGACAGCCGAACACATCCTGCAAGACTGCCACATGCTTAATCAATTGCGAACTGAACATTGGCCCACAGAGACGCACATCCACACAAAGCTGTTTGGGATTCTTGAAGAACTTTCAACCACAGCAACATACATCCAGAGAACCGGACTTCTTGTGTAGACATTACTAAACAACAGCGAACGAGAAGAAGAAGAAGAAGAAGGGAGCGTTCACAAGATATTTTCAGAAGTCACGAACAATGTTGCATTGGGCTGAACAATTTTTAATGCATTATATCTGGTCCGTCGCCTTTTGTAAAGGGTTTAAGCAATGGTTTAGCCCGTTCAAGCCCCCAGTTTGTGTAATCCCACGAAATCCCTCTTATAATGTATAGCTCTGTTCAGAGGTAAATATAGGTCTAGGTATTGCGCTGATTCTGCATGAAATTAACTTATGCTTTATCCTTCATTAGACACTTATGGATAAAATATATAATGAGCGCTTAAGCGCCCCACGCTTTTTGTCAATTTAATATTACATTTGTTGACTGCAAGCTATAAACTCCGTGAAAAATTATTTTTGGGTTTTTAGTGCATTAAAAGCGTGTATTTAAAATATTTTTAAAATGTTTTTTTCTAGAGTATCGCCCATTTGTAAATCTGACGCCGGTCGATTGTCTTTTCTTTCTTCTTTTTGTATTTTATTTTATTTTTTATTTCTAATTTATTACTGTCTGTATTTAACACTATAGAAATGTGTTTGTTCATGTTTACTGACAAAGCATTTTATCATAGAAGCTTTTAATTTTATGAAATATTGTTTTCGTTCCTAATGAAGTTCTTGATTTTGGTATAAGCACAGAAAAACGGTGTTTCTTTTTCATTGTCTACCCGGTTCAATCCCATATGGACTTTAATTTAAAATGTATCCAAGTAGTTGAAACTATTGACTTGTTTTAAAAAATCCTTTGGTTTTGTTTTGTTTTAAGAACTATCTTCATTGCACATGGAAAACTCCGTCAGTGCTCTGACCTCCTCCCTTAGGTCACACACGGAGGATCTCAGCACAGTATACGAACTCCGTAGCACCGGCGAGAATCCCAAATATGTGTGTATACAGGAATCACACATTATTTAAATAATTTTAAATTTTGCCAGGGCAGCAGCCTGATAGGCTTACTCTTTACGATTTCCAACTGCCATGGGATTTTTAACGTGCTCAACTTGCACAGGGGACCTCCAGTTTTTTTCCCCTTATCAGAGAAGGCTAGGCATCCGATCTCACTACCAAGAGTCTCTGGGAAGTGAAATAAATATTAGTACTACTGCTTCCTCATTCATGTCGTAAAAGGCACTAATATAAAGTCGTGCATGCCATTGGCAACCTCATCAAGGTAAGACAGTTGCTACAGAAACTCTCGATGCAAGAGTTCGTACTTTGGCGTAGACTTTCTCAAGGGGACCATCTGTGTTGGAGGCTCCATGCTTCATAAGGAGCGAAAATGGAGAAGAAAAGGATAATAATGATGATGATGATTATGATGATAACGATGATGCTAATGAAATAATCATTATTTCCCGTCTTCTTACACTGGCTTCCTAGCTCGGTGGTCCATGGTTCGATCCCCAGTTGAGGTTGGATTTATTTTTTAGACTGCAAACGGCTCCAGGGTCGACCCAGCTTCATGAATTGGGTACCAGAGCAACTATGGGAAGGTTAAGGCGCCCGGCGTTATGTTGACCACATCACCCCTAGTGAGCCGATGGTCAAGAAAATTTGGGCCTAACATCATATTCTTAAAATGCCTCAATGGGCGTGTAACGGGATCCTGTATTTTTTTTTTTAATGAGTATATGAGTAGAACTGCCGTAAGACGTGGGTAAAACGGTTAAAAAAAAGAATTTACAAAAAACACTAAACGGCAGCCATCTTTGCTGCAAAATGTGACTGGACATAAGGGAGTGTTTTTTTCTCTTATTTTTATAGTTTCGTGTTCTCTACTTAATTCTCATTTTCTTTCCCACATGTCTCTTCTTTGTCTGTCCCTGACGAAGGCCTTGTGGCCGCAACGTAGGTTTTTCTTGTCCTTTCTCTGTGTAAGACGTATTACTATTTGTGTGTTTTTGTAAAAAAAAATTTCTACTTTTTTTTTTAGTATAATGCCAGCCAAAGCCTATTCTGCCATTATACGTGTGTAATTAACTTATACATTCTTATTTCGTTCACCCTTTAACAATAAAAGATCCACGAATAGTTAGTTCCTTAGTCAACCTTCAAAGATCTCTAATAACGAGGCAATCAATCAGGAAATGATTCATTCAGCCAGGTAAAGACCGAAGGCATCAACCAAACCAAGTTCACCCAGGGAATCCATAAATCAAAGAACCAATACATCAATCCCTTAAACAGTCAACATAATCAACGGATCAATCAATGTGGTCAAACAAGTACTTAACCGCAGAGCCAATCAGAGGAAAACGCTTCCCCTGTTCTTGATGTCAAGGTCTACAAATCGATGAGCCGTCCCAGGCAGAATATTCTAAGAAAATCACCAGAAGCGGCTGTGTTAGAATTCACCCTTTGTTTGTGCTCAGGCGTGGCAGGATACCTCCAGTGTATTGCACTCTAATCCCTCAGAAATCCCGGACAAGAGCGATTTGAAAATAATGATATTTTTATTTAAGTGAAGGGACAGGTCGGGGAATGGTTAAATAATATTGAGGGAAGGCAGTATACGAAAAGAGTAGCTGTAGGCACACTAATGGTGGAACATGTAACAGTATATTAAGAGGTGTAACAAACACATAGGAGATTTAGCATCCACTCGAGTGTAATATGCGCCCTTATAGGTGGAAGTGCATTTGAAGGTGAAATATAGGCTTGTATGGGTGTAAATGTATAAAAAGCTAAAGTTACTCCAATTGCAGAAACTGCTGTTGGGAAGTAAAGTGTTATAGACTTCATATACTAGATAAATGTTATGAGACCAACTCTATTCCTCGCTGCCTTTGCTTTCCCCAACTCACCAGCAGAGTCAGGTACCCATTTATAGCTGGGTAGATCGAAACGTGAAGATACCAAGAGACGATCCCGTAACCTCTGCCTCGAGAGAAAGCGCTCTGACACATCTGCCAATCGAATGCACTGAAAATGTATAAAGGAATGTATAATTTACGCCTATATGGTAAAGGTGTGTTAGAAGAAGGCGTAATGTAGTCTTTTATAGGGGTGGATGTATTAGAATGTGCAACATACGCCTTTATGGGTTGATTTGTAATCGAAAAATGTTTGTTATATGCCCATATGAGTGTATGTGGCGGGTTGTCTTCCTTGCTCTGCAATAGTGGTCCAATGATGGTTAAACTCCGAGTAAAAGGATGAGGGTTTTGAAAGGTATCAACCTTCGCTGAAGATTACACTTGGCAGATATAAATAGAAGAATGATGCTTCTATTTCAGGGAGTCTGACAGGAATTTATAGAATGGCAAGTATAACAACTGAGTCATCTAAGTTGCAATAAACTTATTATTCTCCGCTCGTTCTGTGACAACATGACTTGACTCGTATTTTATGAGCCACCAGCTGAAGTTGATTCAGCAAAATTTTAATTTAATACCTCTGTATTTATATGTATGTGTGCAAGAGAGACATGAGGAGACTGGACATACGTCCAGCAACTTGAGAGGATGGAGCTGGCTATGGCGCCATCTCAGATTGAGCGAAAACAAGCTCTCACAGCAAGTAGAAGAGAGGAGAAAACGTCGAAAATAAGCCAGAAAAGTAAGTGTGACGAAATGGGTTATAAATTATGGGCACGTGGATGGAGCTATCATCCCTGGTATTTCTTTCTGATTTTTGGCACCCCCATTTCACTTCTTTTCGTTCTTCTGTAGAGATAAGCTGGGTAATTGACTTGTCATTGTTGAATCCGATAGGTTCTCTCCCCTGTTTATCTAAATGCTGGTAGGAGATAATTGACGCTTTACAAAATCGTCGCAGCGGTAGGCGGCATTTCTCTCTTTTTCTGCTTAGAGATCTTGTGACCACAAGGCAGAAGCCGACACTCAGTTTGGAGATTAAGCGGCAAGAATTGCCCTGGTCTTTGACACCAGGGAAGCTCTTACCTTTCTTGTGTCCACGGGTAGAACGTATTACGCCATATAATGGCGGTTTCTTCTTTGTTTTTTCACGAAACACGGAAAACTGTTCCTGGAGTTCCGTCATGTTACGTGGCAGTCCGGGCGAAGGAGCGACTTGTCCGAAGACACCTGCGCTGTTGAGATGACGGTCACCTAGACATCTCTGTGCTTTGATGCCAGGGAAATTTTGGGACTCTCTATGCGTAACAATCTTTCCTCTGTTACGCCAATTCTTTTGTAGCTCGTCGCCAGGAGAATTCTTTGCGTAGATGTTAACCCAGGTGTTCGAACACCTGGGACCTATTCCTACTATAAAATTATTCTCTTCTGCTTCTAAATGCTTCAGTCCTAAAAATTCCTGTCGTGAGCGGTAGAGACTCCTGTGCTGTTTGCCAATTAATTAGTGAGGAATATTCTCCACAAGTCTCGGTAAGCGTTCTTAATTAACTTGTTAGTATTATTTCTCTTGGGTTTTATAACAAGTCAGGGTAAGCCATTATAGCGGCTTCTGGGAATTGTTAGTTAGGCTACTACCCAACTACACCAAGAAGCTATAGCTAGTTCTTGTAAAATAAGTTATGTTTGTATGCCTATTACGGGGTTTTGTTTTAACGCCTAATGGTTGTGTATTTTAAGATGCTTCATGAAAGATTGAGAACCCCTGTTATGCACAGAGTACACACACACACACACACACACATATATATATATATATACGGTATATATATATACGGTATATATATATACGGTATATATATATATACGGTATATATATATATATATATATATATATATATATATATATATATATATATATATATATATATATATATATATATATATATATATATACACAGGGTGTCCATAAAAGATTGTACCCTTTTCAAAAAAATTATTCTCGGCCCCATGACGTGGTACGAGGAGGCTTTCAATCACAAAAGTGAGATAATCTCTGCAAGTTTTTACGCATACCTTACAGAGACTCAAAAAAGTGCGCATGCGCGCAGCGGGTATTTCAAGTGAAACTTTGGCAGTTGAGTTGCAACCGGTAATTGTTACATGTCTCTCAACACACTGGTCAAGTAGGTGAAAAATAAAAAAAATAGGTACATTCTTTTTGAGTCTTTGTAAGGTATGCTTAAAAACTTGCAGAGATTATCTTACTTTTGTGATAGAAAGCATCCTCGTATCACATCATGGGGCCGAAAATAAATATTTTGAAAAGGGTACAATCTTTTATGGACAACCTGTGTATATAGGATGTGTTTCGTTCAAAGAATAATTTTGCTTCTCTAAAGGTAACTATGTAACTAAGCATTATGTGGGGGGACTTCTTTTAACCCAGAGGGTATTCATTAGAGAATGTTTTCTGGCCTTCGTGGCGAATCTGTATAATTATTTCACAACATGTAATTTTAATTTAATTGATTATTTCTGTACTATGTCTAATACTTGTAGCGAGTTACCAGAAGTGGCCTTATACGTTGTGTCATTTGATATGCATGTATATATAGGATGGGATTTAGCACTCTCCAGTGAAATAACATGGAACGGTCCTTGCTTTTTTTTTTTTTTACATGTCTGCGCGTTAGCAAGAACCACCCAAGTACATGAGGCAGGAAGTTTACCTACAACACCCCCCCCCACCCCAGCGCAAGTCGCGGGTAACTTGATTATGCAAAGTTTCGAGTTTAGTAGTAAGCTGCCCGGCACTCACTTGCTTGTTTGTCTGCTGACCGGTCGGTGAGCAGGGGAGAGAAAGATAAACTGCAAAACCAGGTCAACACTGGCCAGCGCGGGGTGGGAAAGGATTGTTAATAACAGTTAATCTGGCAATGGGTATACCCGTGCTTTGCTTTAAACGATCTTTGATTGGATGCTGACTAGATGTTAAATGTTTTCCATTTTTGCTTTACTTTAAATGATGTTTGATCTTGATGTTGAATAGATGATAAGTGCTTTTTTACTATGTTTATTACAGCAACACCTGGTTCACTCCGACAAGAGTTCTGAGCCATCAGCCTGGAATTACCTTCCTGCTTTCCTATAAGGCCGGATAAACCAGCGACCCCTTTACATGGGGATAGTCCTCAACGTACTGCAGTTGTGGTTCTTCAATCCGACTCCTTATTACGGGGTCCAGTCGGTTAATTGCCCCTTGCTGGTAACAACTGTCAACGCCTACTAGCAAAGCAAGTGAAGCGCCCTGCTCCACAGGCGTCAACTGTATTCACCTTCTATTCAAATTTGCTCGCGCCTTCCCAAGAGTGGCGGGCCTTTGTACAAGTGGAGGGATTACCTTCAGCGTCTCATTAAATCTGGAGTGCCTGCATTGATTATCTCGGGGTTTTATCTTAGATCTACAGCACCTTGTCTGAGGAGAGGCCTAGCCTTGGACCCAAGATTCTGTTCGAGTGGTGGAGTTATGGTGGAGTTGGCTCTACGGATTTGCAGCAGTCTAGGGAAAGGAGAGGGTAATCATCTTCCCTGTTAGCGATCCGCCAATTTCAAACGGAATATATAACAAGAGTGCCTAGGGAGAAAGAGTATTAATTTTGTTGGAGAATTGTGCACAGAGAATTTGGGCATTTTAAGAACTGAGGGACACTAGTGCATATACTGGCTCTATCGCTGACAAGGATAAGTCAGCAGGGTCATTTTGTGGTGTAGGAATTTGTTTATTTCAGGGTTTCTGCTGAAGGATTAGCTTAAACTTCTTCCCAATAATAGCTGGAGTTAAATCAGGGTGGATTAAGCCTAATATTATGTTTTCTAGAATTGTGGTCTTTTGATTAATTTTTTTGTGTAATGCATTTGTTTATTTGCTTGTATTTGCTAGTGATCGATAATTCTAGCTTTTGCACGAGAGTTTTTTTGTAGTGAATAAAAATAGAAAATTTATTAGAGGATCAGATCCTCTTTCTATTCTGTACTTAAACTTAGTTGTTGGTGGAGTCACTAATGTGTACTAAACCTTATCTCCAAGAAGAGAGAGAAGCAGTGTGACAGTAGTTAAAGCACAGTCATTGCATGGTTGGAGGGAGAGTCAGTATCTGTTCTTTACTCCTGATAACTATAAGTCACTCTATCCACATTCAACACCATAACTTATCTATCTTCTCAGACTTCACTCGGAATTTTGTCTTGTCTCAGACTTTTGTCTTGTCTTAGGCAGACTCGTGAAAACCATGTGTGACAATAAGCAGCTGAGGACTGTCACCTCAGGGGCGCATTCCCATAGTCAATTATTGCTGAAGGGGTTATTATTATTACATATAATGCAAGGGTTAATTTGAAACACTTTGTTTTTAATACAGTTCACGCTCAATATAGAAAAAAAAAAAAACAGCATTATACAGTAATCACGCTATAAATTTAAAAAAAAAACCTGTTTATTATAAAATAGTAGGGCGTGCACTGCTGTAGAAACTACGTATTTTTCTCGCTCCAAGAGATTATCGAATCATTGATTAATATATTGTCGTGACGAGTTTCCTACCCATTACACTGTGCCGGGAATTACAATATCTGGGATTATTTACCACGCACGCAATATCAAATACAATTAGCCTTGCACGCACAAAAATGTGTGACATTGGTCTACGCTGTCAATGAGATGGCGTGTCTTCGAAATACATTTTTGGAGCACTTTTCCTCTTCTGGCAGTTTAGAAAATGATATTTCTTGCGATATTATTCAAAACGGTTCGTTTTACAACGATGGAGAGTCAAGATATACGGCGTGATTGCAAAGTCACTTTCTATTTGTACATATTTATATCCTCACGTGCATCTACCGGAAGTACCTGAAATAAGTGTCAAAAGAAGGAGCTATAAGTGTCATTTGAAAGTGTCAAAAGAAGAAGATATAAGTGTCATTTGAAAAACACGTTGTTTTGTTTTATTGTTTATTTCTAAAAGAAAAAGAACATTTAAAATGATCAATAACCTGATGGTACACGAAACAAAAAAAAATTGCTGCCCGCAATGAAATTGTGTGATTAATGAATGGAATCTCACTCTGCATGTAAAGTTAATGTGACATTGTATCTTCTTATGTAAAAAAAATTGCAGTTAATTGTCTTTATTTTGATGTTTGTTTCATGTAAATTAGATATGAATGAGGAAATAATAATTTGAAAATAGCAAGTGACATTTCAATCACGCTATATAGTGCCTTTAGTGGTAAATATAATCTTCTTTTCATGCAAACAATAAATTAACTCGTGCTTGCGCGGAATGGAAGGGCTGAAGTTGTATGATAAGATCACCAGGGGTGAAGTGATATGATAAGATCACCAGGGGTGAATTTGTATGATAAGATCACCGGGGGTGAAGTGGTATGATAAGATCACCAATCGCAACTGATGGACAGAACAAGACATATACCATTTGAACTACATGTGAGGAATCATATCAAAGAAATAGCCACTAAAACATCTGCAGCAAAAGGACATGAATACTTGGGTACAGGCTTCCTGCAGGAGAGTCAGCTGGAGCAGTGGCGCTACTTTCAGTAAGAAGCGAAAAAGGAAATGATGATGATGATGGCGATGTAGGGAAAAAACGATGACAGTAAACACTCGCAGAGAAAAATCAGGTGATAGCATTACAAGGAATGCCTTGCTTTGGAATCACAGGGTTTATATTGTTGTGTGATATGGTGGGCGAGATGATGATGATGATTATATTGTGATATGTGATCACTCTCTTTTCACACTCGCACCGACCCGAACAACAATAAAACTCTTGATTCTGAGGCAGGGGATGTATTTATTTTTACAACCCATTCAGTGACTAAGAGCACACTGAAAGAAACATTAAACAAATAAACCAGCAAACAAAACACCCAACAGTGCTCGATTGCTAATCTGAAGAAGCAAAAAAAGCAACGAATAGTTAAAATCATAGTTGAATAACGATACTCTCACCTGCCAAACAGTCCTTCCACGCCACCTGACACCCTCAACTATCACACACGCACACACTCATGTGTGTCGTCCAATGCGACTAATAAGGTGTCGTGCATGAGGCTGGCAATCTCACCGTGTAACATCGGTTGCTACCAAAACCACTACTGCAAGAGCACACACTCAGCTATCACACACACACACTCATGCATGTCGTCCAATGAGACTAGTATGGTGTTGTGCATGAGGCTGGCAATCTCACCAAGTAACACAGATTGCTACCGAAACCACTACTGCACGAGCATATGAATACTTCATGCGGAGGCAAACCACACTGGTGGCCCCATGCTCCCTCAGGAGCGGAGAAAAGAAATATATATCTCCAAGTGAGCCCACGTGCTCTCACAAACCATTCTACACATAACCATAATTAAATAATAATAAAATGGACATAAAATAATATTCAACTATCTGTACAACAAATACTCTCAATAATGAGAATAAACCACCACCCCGCAACTGATCCACCTCAATACTTGTTCCTGCACTCTGAACATGTCGTAAGTGACGACTGGTGCGCCTGGCCACAAGCGTGTCGTATATGACCCCTGATGAGATTGGGAACTCATCACATGAAACACATTGTTACAGAAACAACCCTCGTAATAGCATAGAAATGCTTCTTGTGGGCCTGTAATGGACACTAGCTGCATTGGTGTTTCCATGCTCCGCCGGGAGCAACCAGAGAAACACATGTCTCAACAAAGGAGTTTGCCTCGCGCTCTCCCGAAATCTAAATACATATCCTCACCTCACTCAAAGTAACCCACTAAAGATATACAGTAGAAATATCAATAATCGTGAAATACACTTAATTACAATATCAAAGAATAAGATAAAATTACTCTTGACTTAACATCACCACGTGGCCTCCCGGCTGCCATCTTGATATTTTTGCTAACAGGTTGATATTATCTAAATTCACGTGAAATAGCTTCATACCATATTTGCCTTTCTGATAAATGAAATAATCGCTCTTAAACTTTCACATATATCTATCAATTTAACTCACTAAACATTAAAACAGACTCGTGCTAAATATAATTTCAGACTTATAGAACACGAATGCTAAATTAAATTAACTCACGTGCTCAAGGCATCTAGCCTACACTCTGGTATCTAACTTCGTTCCTCTCTCGTCTGGGCGGCTTTTGCAAAATAGGCCCGTTCGCCGCCCGCTATCTCTTTTATAAGCCCAGGTCGAATCACTCAATTCACCGCGCGCCACGCGTATCAATCTGGCCGCATAAATAACACTCGCGACATTTGCTTTACTAGGCACGAAAACACAGATATGGCTCACAATTATCAAATATAACACACAACTACCAGATATAACACATCACAACGAATTCTTAGGCTTTATTATGGCCTAAACTAATATATCTTCTTGAAGACTTTTTACATTCCAGCATGCTTCGCGCACATCGAAAATATATGGGCGATAAATCTGCCTAGAAACAGGAAGGGGGCGGGCGTCTTTTCGGCCCCATCACAGTTGCATTTAAATTCTTCTTCTTCTTCGTTCGTCCTGAAAATTGACTTTGGTTGCGTTGTATCCGTTTACAGCGAGGCAGCGATATTTGCGCCTTTCGGCCGACACATCCGACTTCAGCTCGTCATTTTTGGGACCAGGTTAGCCTTCCCTCTTCGATCCCTACTCACTCAGCCAGACTGCAGTGATGCAGCCTGTTTCCAGGACCACAACTTGGAGGTGGAGTAGGGTCTTGGTCAGCTCTGGTTCGCTGACCATGACGCATGCATTTAAATAAATATATTATTTTTACTTTTTTTAATATGTTTTAGTATGACTATATGTAACCTTTCCACTTGTAGTTTCCGTTGGTCTCTAGTGAGATAAACAAAGGATAGGACTAGTGCTCCCTGAGGCATGTCGTACAAGGCTACTCATGAGATTGTGCATGAGGAAGTCAACCTCATAATGTAAAACAAATTGCTACAGAAACCATTGGAGAAAGAGCATGTGAATTTTAGTGGAAGAAAAATTAAAAAAAAAATTTACAAACACACATAAATAGTAAAACGTCTTACAAAAAGAAAGGACAAGAAAAACCTACGTTGCGGCCACAATGCCTTCGTCAGGGACAGACAAACAAGAGAAAGGAGGGAAAGAAAATGAGAATTAAGTGAAAACATGAAACTATAAAAATAAGAGAAAAAAACACTCCCTTATGTCCAGTCACATGTTGCAGCAAAGATGGCTGCCACTAAACCGGAAAGCGGAAGTGGATAGTACATTAAAAACAAAAAATAACAAATAATGAAAACAAGGACTGGAAAATAGAGTGAATGAAAAGTAGGGGGGGGGGGGGGGGAAAAAAAAAATATTAAGAACAAAGAAAATGAAAAGACAAAAAATTAGAAATTATAATTTCAAAATAAAAGAAGTCATAATACAACTGGGACCAGATAGAAAAGGACACGTCAGACAAAAGAATGTTGGGCATTCAAACTGTCGGGTTTAAGGCAACCCATAAGATGGATGAGGCGTTGTTCCAGGCGAAACCGACTGTTTGCGTCCGAGGAACAGGATCTGATGGCTGTCACCTGGATGTCAGTGGCACCGTGGTGGCCAGGGCCATTGAAGTGGATGGCCACAGGTGTGGATTTCAACTGAGTGATGTCGTAGAGGTGTCTGCAGAATCGGTCGCCCAGTCGTGTGCCCGTCTGGCCGATGTAAGTAATATAGCAACGTTTGCATATAATAGCATAAATGACGTTGCGTGAGTCGCATGTGAAGCCATGGGTGATGGTGAACTTGGCCTTAGGGAACGAGACTGAACGTGTTTTGATTACATACTGACATGTCTTACATCGTGTTCGGTTACATGGCTTGGTCCCAAAGTGGCCATCATTGACGGCTTTCAAACGGCTGTGGACTAGGAGGTCCCTCAAATTATTATCCCGTCTATATGCCAGCAAAGGTGGCTCACTAAACACTTCCCGCGCCGCTGGGTCAGCTTGGAGGAGAGGTAAGTGACGATACAGGATCCTTTTGACAGCAGGGCTGTGAGGGTGATAGGTCATTATTAACTTGACTCGATCAGAGGAGGTTTTGGGGCGGGGTTTGAGGGCCTCTAGACGTGAGATAGGGAGAACACGCTCTAAGGTAGAGGTAAGAACATCCTCTGGATACTTTCTCCTACGAAAGAAGTGCAACATTTCTTGTGCTCGGCAAAGAAAGTTGTCATCATCTTGGCATAACCGACGGAGGCGGAGAAGTTGTGAGAAAGCCAAGGAGTCACGACAAGCCTGAGGACGAGAAGAAGTATAAAAGAGGTAACTGTGTGCATCGGTGGGTATGTGATTTAGTGCAGGCTTCCTGCAAGAGTACCATCTAAAGTAGTGGGTGCATGCTCCGTAAGAGCAACAAGGAAGTGTTGCAGATATTATAAGTCTCTTTAAAACATTCTCTATTATATTTTTCTGCAAAAGTGGGTTCGTTTTTAGGTGGCCTGTGTTTTAATATGATAATTCTCTAAATAAATCCATTTAATCTCCAACCGATGTGTTATTACAGTCTTTGAATTAGTATTGTGGTTATGGAGTCTTTTGTAATTGACCAAGGTTAACATCAACGGTCAAAACAACCCAAATGAGTGAAACTTGTATTGAAAACAACTCCTCATATTTCTTTAACGAACAAGTCTGGTAAAGACGACTCTACACAATTTTATTACTCCGATAAATTACAATGAATATCAACCACGCATATTATATACTTCACATTAAAGGCAAAATCGAACATCACCGTTTGTTAATGTTTTGCACATGACATAGTGCATTTATCATAACCGTCAAAAGCGTAGACTACTATGTTCATTATTATTCTTCGAATAATATCACGTTAACAATATTCATACAGTGTTAATACATAGCTGTGTTATTCTTCGTCCGCTTATTAGGACCAAAGCTTACTGTCCAATTCAAAATTCTGTCTTGATATATTATTCTAGATTTGGCATCTCACGCCATTTTATAACAGCCATATATTGCCTTCATTAAAATTACACAATTAGCCACGACATTGGTATCTCACGAATACCAAAATTAGTTCTGCGTTTCGTAATAACGCCTAATCATATCTATTGTCGTAAATTTAGATAGGTTTGAAAGATATTTATGGTCCCGCCTGAGTAGAGTGGATGGTGATAAGTACGCGAGAAACAAAGGTGTGAGAAATAGATTTCACGAGTGAGTAGTTTAAGGAGAAGATCTGTCTCTGGAATGAGTAGTTTCTCTAGTCCAGCCTATCTATACGACTATCTTTTAGTACAAGACAATCTTGCCCCTCCTTATACCTAGAAATATAAGTTTAACTACACACACACACACACACACACACACACACACACACACACACACACACACACACACACACACACACACACACACACACACACACACACACACACACACACACACACACACACACACACACACACACACACACACACACACACACACACACAACTATGTGACGACAAGACACACAAACGTGAAAAAACTATGGTTAATTGGGTATGGGTCTGACCAACACACAAAGTTAAGTTTCTTTTGTTGTTTATTATCATTAAACTTTACAACATCGAATATCTAAGCAAGATCAAATAGAATCAGAATTACATACTTAGGAAAATAACAGAATACAAAGGCCCTCTCCTTATTGAGATTTAAAAGAAAGAACCCAACAAGTTAATAACCCCAAAGGTCAAAGGTTAGCACTATGTTACAGAGTAGACAGTAAGGAAAAACAAAGTTCCTACGAAATGCTACCCAGTAAGTAAACAATTTTTAAGCAAACTAAATGATGGTATAGTTTCTGTAAGTAAGAAAAGTATTCACTCTCTTTCTGTCATACGTGGCCACTCACTCGCTCCTTACCTACTCTTGGTGAAATCTCTTGGAAATACAATTATCCTGATTATCAAATTTCCAGTGTTTTTTATCTTCCAAATTGGCTCCAGTCCATCCTCTAATAATTAAAATTTTTCAGGTGGACGCCTAATTTGGTAGCTTAAATCCTAGATGGACAACTGTCACTTCGAATAGTTAGTGTAGAAAAACCGAGATCTTGGGTTCACGTGAACAGAGGAAAAATACTTCCAGTATTGGGAAACTTCTGGTTGCTAAAAACAGTTACTTGTGATGATGATGGTAAATCCTATCGGCTGGCTCTGTGGTGAATGCCGATTCTGAAACAGCGTAACTCTTCTGGATAAAATCCACTTGGATACGACTGTCAAAAGTCGAGAGTAATGTTATTTGTTGTACGCCCCAGTGGGCTGATAAAATTGAACAAATATTTCTGAGTTTCATAGTCCAGTAAAATTTATTAATTAAATGTTTATTTGTCTCTTTGGCCAATCCTGTTCACAAATGAACTTGGGGACGTGTAAGCCAAGAAGAAGACACCATTCACCAATCAGTAAATGAAGAAACAAAGACCGCTGGCCGCTTTTGTGATCAGGTCTGCTTAAGAATAAAGAAACATTATGGAAAAATGCTACTATTATATCTATACACGGACGGGGACAAGACGATCACTTTCCCACTCCGTCAGTCCTGATTAAAGTTAAAAGGCACACGGTGACATTATTTACACTTATACGGTCAGCTTTTCGCCCGCGCTGCAATTTCAGGTCGGATGAAAGTATGCAACCGTTCTCTCCCCTTTGCGCGCGTTAACGATCAGCTCACAATGTCAATTATTATTTAATTATCCCTACGCGCACTTAACAAATATCGCCTGTCGTTAATAGCTATTAGATTGTCGGCGTCTGTTTGTTAGTCGTATGATATTAAATAATAGTCACTTATAATAACTACACAAAATGAAATAAACGTGAATTCTTTTCTGTCACTTATCAGTCGCGCCTAGTGTATTAATTAGTCAACTAAAACGTCTCTTCTTGTGTGAGGAAGCAGGTGGTAAAATTAACATTAAACTGAACAACTGTTAAAAAAAAATCTACGCGTTATTATTTCACTGGTGTTAATAGCTAGAACTTTAAGTGAATTATAATGGTAAACTTTAACATTTTAACTCTTAAGCACAAATTTCTATTACCAGAAAATCCGAATGAAATCCCCACGAAATGCTATTAACACATCTTCCACAATGGTTCTTGACTACGTGTTTAGACTATCCAAAAAAAATTCTGAGCGACGACTGATTTCTGGTTTGGGAAGCCACAGTTTATATATTATGGTATTATGATCTCTAGAGGATGTTAATTTTCACACTATTGTGCATAGCAGAAGTCAGAAACCTAAATTCTCAAGATAAAAAGGTTTTCACGGTCGCTCTGTCGGGCGTTGCTAATCGACAACAGAGACTTAACATCGTGTAACGGGTTTCTTCCGAGATTTTCCCCGCTTCTGAAGATCAACGTGTTAACTCCCTTCTGTGTATGAACATCAAAGGGTAGTCGGGAAAATATTTCTGCCCAAGCATCTCACTTCAAAAGGTTCCGGTGTTATTCACGCGCGGTCTGTCTGATATCCGATGATTGACAGATCAGCTCGCGTGAGAAACTCAGGTAAACAAACCTCATTCGCTCCCTGTTATGACTGGCAGGTCGCGATGTTGGTAAACAACTTCGTTTGTTTACGTCTCAAGGAAAAGAGGCGTGGATTAAAATTGAGTAAACGCAGGCTGTCAATGCATGGCTTATCTAGCGAATCATAGAACGCCAACGAGGTCACGAAATACTGTCAGGTACTGTAGGCTATATTTCCATTATACGTAACATCTATGGACGCTCAGATCCTTGTCTACGTATTACTTTAACCAAAGTGTCAACAGACACATACATTGATTAACACTGCGGAGTGGTTAGACCACACTGAGAAGGTTAAGCACAACCTACTGGCCTAAGGGCAGAACACAGACTATGTGGTTACAAAGTCTTCCGCGTCATCATTCATTACGCGTAACGTTCTAGGATATCTAGTTGGGATTCTGAATGGTGCAATCATCTCAGTTA
Organism: Oreohelix idahoensis; assembly: GCA_024509875.1. Lineage (NCBI taxonomy): Eukaryota > Metazoa > Mollusca > Gastropoda > Stylommatophora > Oreohelicidae > Oreohelix > Oreohelix idahoensis. Next base: position 124,743 of record JAMPIV010005847.1, on the reverse strand, counting down.
AAAATAAAACCAACCAAGTTGATTACATACCTTGCAGCAGCCCTCAACAGGAAGATTGTGATAATTATATGTAAGCTTAACGATTTTTTCTTTCTAATAAAATATAATATTTGTACACAAAATAATTTTAATTATGCGTCCGTGTACACTGATTCTAAGAAAGGGCCTGTAGCCTTCAGCAAACAATCAAAAGGGGTTCGTGGTACAAGAAAGGGTAAGAACCTCTGTCAAGGAATAATGCAAGTTTAGAACGCAGACAACACATACGACTGCCTAGCATTGAACACCTTTGATAGCTGTCATCAGTGGCGTGTGCTCCAGGGAATGAGAATGCTACAAGAAGATCGAAAATTTGATTTTTGACTGTCTCGAAGAAAGGCTCAATATTCTCTCGCTTGAGATGCATTTTCTATTCGGATTTTATACATTGATATTCAAATTGATATTTCTACATTGATATTCAGAGGAAGAAATATAATGACAGAAACTAGTTACGTCTGAGTGCACGAAAGACGAAATACACATTTAGAGAGTAAGAGAAATGTATTTTAAAACCATCAGAGCACTCCGTAGGAATGAAAACAAGTTCAGATGACACCGTCTTCTCCCCACAAAGGGGATAATACAATTTTGTTTCCGCAAGCGATTTTTAAGGAATCACAGGCGGGACGCAATTGGTCTTTGCTATGATGTATCACAGTTTGCCAGTCTGTGCCTATTCACCACTCAGATTCATATTTTGTCACAGTGTACCTATTCACCACTCCTATTTATCTCTTGCCACACTGTAACTATTCACCACTCCTATTTATCTCTTGCCACGCTATAACTATTCACCACACAGATTTATCTCTTGTCAAACTAATGAGATATTATAAAGTACCACATAAGCTTATTAGCCTAATAAAGAAAACATATGAAGGTGTGAAAAACAACTGTTTGTAAAGGACTGCTTAATGAACTCTGAGATATTTACTCGAGTGTGGCATTTGTGCCTCTTGTCATTATTTATATTTGTTTTATTTCAGTGTCAATAGATGCGATTACGAAAACAACAACATCGGACAATACAAATGGAAGTCAGTGGACTGACAAATCAGATTTGGCCGATGACTTGACTGTTCTGCTCCATTGTCGTAATCAGATGCAAGACAAATTAAGAATACTTAATGAGAGGTCACAGCAATCATGTGTGAAAATACACAGAGAAACGATAAAGATTATGAGAATTAATGCAAGAGAGTGCACGTGGAAAAAACATGAATACACATTTGTGGTAAAGTGGGATGCTATAAATATTTATAGGGGACTTAGTGTAATGACTGAGATCAGCTGTGAAGGTATCTGTGTCTAATAAGTGTGGTGTGTTACAGATGACCTTACTTTGCTACCACATTTAGACCTCAGTCAGACTTATTCTGGAATATTGTGATGACTACGTTGAATGTCTAGGGTTATGATAGTGATGAAGTGTATGTTCACAACAACCAACAGACAGATATACAATTTAATTAAATCCACAATACTTTACAACACTGTGACACTCACATACATAAAACACTCTATAAGACTATCTTAATAAGTCAAGTGTTAACTTTTAAAATATGTATTAATTCCTTTCAATAATAGATATCCTGATTCAACTACAAAGTGAACCAGGAATCACAATCAAATGTAATCACAAGTTGTATGTACACAATTTATAGATAGGATCTTTGTATTGACATATATTATTATTATTACAATATGTGTGTAAGTTGTGATGTAGTACTATGAGGTAATACTGGCTTTTCAAGCTAGGTTGTTGTTTGTCATCATGACTTCAAGTGTTTGTTTCTGGTGGAAATAATATTGGAAAGGTTCACAGTTTCTTTTATTTGAAACAAATAATTGTCCCTCTAGATTTAATGTACAGTCAATGTTAGAGGGGGGTATACACACGATTGAGCTGCTCTGGCCAACGAAATCTTAACTTCTGTTTGGGCGGCAGGAAACAGTCTCTTCTGCTCGCTTGCTTCACCGTATTCTTGAGAAACAACACTGGTCGATATCTTGACCAAGGAGTATGCTACCAGCCTCTGGATTCAGCACAACTCAGACCAGGGCTGCTTTAATACTTTAGTACCACGGTCCCTGAAACAAGAAGGTTGTACCTCCTACTTCAGAACTAATTTATAATCTATTTCCACACTGAAGCACAATACATAACAAACACAGAGTTCAGCGCTGTAGGCCAACTGCTAGCTTCTCATGTAACAATATACACCAGTATTCCTCTCCCTAATGGTTACAACGCCTCTGCAATTCCAGCATTATTTCCTTCTATTCAATAAGATAGGTGTCATAGTACTATTTGGCAATCCCATGCAGTTAGACTCCTCTCCGACAAGTTTTGTTCATGGTGGAGCAATATCTAGGTTTTGCCTCTTGTTTATTACTGAACCACACACATACAGACATAAATTATCAATTCACATTCAATTTTCATCAAAAAGATATCAAATATGTCTAGCTTACCACAATTCACAGAAATATTAAACAAGTACGTTGACTGGTGATGAGTTATGGCACAATTCCGATATGCCTCTGTCCCAGGCTTTTATTAGAAAAATATGAGCTGGTTCTCAACGCACTTGCTTCTACAAAGTTTATTTTCAAAAAATGGCACTGAACAGACGCTCCTAATTGACTATATCAAATGGTCTAGCCAATGAGACCATGTTTACAAAAGCTTTTGAAAAAAAGTACCCTTCCTACCGTTTCCATTAACAACTAAAATTAGTATTAGCAGTCGACTAATCATGATTCGCCTTACATCTTATTCTAGCCAATCAAATCGAATTTAACGTGGTGGCCTCATTTCCTCTCAAGCAGTGTCCAAACACGCCATTATGAGCAAATATGACCCTGTGTTGTCAGACAACACCACTATAGTATTTTGGCTATAATTTGTTAATTATTAAACTAATTGCTTAACACCTAACATATTCTTTGTCAGCAAGTCCTAAGGCACCCAAATATATAAGTTTAAGGGAGCTAAGTGGCTGCGTTAAAAATATGTATTTTCTTCTACCAGCCGTTCACTTCTATACGATGGGGTGTCTTCTGTACTGTCAGGATTTCAGACGTAAAACAGTATTGGGTTATGTTTCCTAATAAGCATTAACCATGTTTTTTTAAAACCTTACCTCGTATTGGTAGTGTTTTTTGTCACTGTTTATTTGAAAAAAAAACAATCAAGCCTGCATGCCTTGCGCGTGGGGTGGCATTAATTTTATATCGCGAGACGGCGTGTTAGTATTGCATGCGTTCCTCCGTACATATCTCCCTCTCTCTATCCTAAGCCCGTCTGTCTTTTCGTTTACGTAGTGCATAAAATGGCATTAATGGAATATTAAATCAGGTCATTACGCACTGTGTCTATCTCAAGGTCGTACAAGAAATATAGTACTCGTTTTATTTTTAGAACGCGTGTATTTGATGCAGTAGGCTTTACTATCAAACGTGAAAGCGCTACAATTATGCAGACGGAGCATAAAAAGGGATTTTCTTGTTTAACTAGCATGACGTTCTATAACACAGGCGTACGCTATTGTGACCGCACTGTTCTTTTACCATTCTTCTTTCCTTTTATTGAATTAATTCGTTAGGCTTTACATTTACTTTTTAATTTAGATATGTGGATTAGAATTTCTCACGACAAATTCTCCCCACTTAAAACAGACCTTATAGGTCAGTCTATACTTCTATATACACATAGAGAAATTTAATATTATTCCTGGTGCTTACGGTGATTCTCGTCACACGGATGGCGGCTTAGAAAATCCGCACCAAGGTTAGTTTTTCGAGAAATGTACTCTATGCTGAACTGGAATGGCTGCAAAAGTAAGGACCATCTGAGTAACCTCCAATTTTCATGCCTAGCCTGCGCTAGAAACGATAAGGGTTTGTGATCCGTTTGCAACTTGAATGCCTTCCCATACAGATAAATATTGAATTTCTTGATCGCCCATATTACTGCAAGACATTCTTTTTCGCTAGTTGAATAATTGGTTTCAGCTTTATTCAACTTTCTGCTGTGGCCGTGTACATAGTTGTTCTTTTGGAAACAGACTATATTCTTACAAGACAGAGGAAGCACAGACCACCCCATAATTTTATATTTTATGAGAAACAGAAAATAATAAATAGTGTCACATATTTAGGGTAGAGTCGCTTCTACACGCCATTTCTAATAATTGGGTGATTTCCCCTGACCAATCGGATAGCTCAGATTTACCCCGGGGAAAGTGGAACAACGACGCCATTTTGGCAGTAGAATGAAAGAGCGCAACTCAAGAGGTCGTATCTGGTCCAGCTCTACATATTTCTTAGTTTGAGAAAATCAAACTTCAACATTTCTTATAAAATGTGTATTTCAGGACATTGAGTGGTTATATATATATATTTCTTACTGGCGTAAGTAGTGACAATCGTTAAATATGTATTTTGAATAGAGCTCCCAACCCTAGTCGCAGCAGAACTAGGTTCGAGGATTTGAGTCAATTTGCAAAAAATAGTCTTACACCTCAAACCATGTAGAGTAGAAAATATTCTTGTGTTGGAAAGCATTTAACTCAAGGAATGCTTATGACGATAAAGAAATCAAGGACAAATCTAAGGAGATGGGTAAATGTCGTCGAACCTAAAATAAGACTAACTTAAAGGAAGGAACACGGTGGAATGAGAAGGTTCGCCATATTTGACAATTGAGTAGGCCTACGAGACAAAGATGCAAAAAGGGATTTTTGCATCGATGAAAGCATCTGATGAGATGATAGAACTTTAATATGCTTATTATTGTAAAAATGTTCTGAATTCCAGACTTTGTTGAAATTTTAAGTTTCATGCTGAAAGATATTAAAAGTTTTGCATGAAATCGAACGCTGTTGAAAAGGTGAATTACTACAGTTTTGAGATCTAGATAAGAAATCTACCCATTTCTCTCTTAAATTTGTGTTACCAGGTTCGATTTTCTTCTCTTAGGTGTTGATGTAGCGAATTTAATTGAAATGGATAGATTTCTTATCTAGATCTCAAAACTGTAGTAATTCACCTTTTCAACAGCGTTCGATTTCATGCAAAACTTTTAATATCTTTCAGCATGAAACTTAAAATTTCAACAAAGTCTGGAATTCAGAACATTTTTACAATAATAAGCATATTAAAGTTCTATCATCTCATCAGATGCTTTCATCGATGCAAAAATCCCTTTTTGCATCTTTGTCTCGTAGGCCTACTCAATTGTCAAATATGGCGAACCTTCTCATTCCACCGTGTTCCTTCCTTTAAGTTAGTCTTATTTTAGGTTCGACGACATTTACCCATCTCCTCAGATTTGTCCTTGATTTCTTTATCGTCATAAGCATTCCTTGAGTTAAATGCTTTCCAACACAAGAATATTTTCTACTCTACATGGTTTGAGGTGTAAGACTATTTTTTTGCAAATTGACTCAAATCCTCGAACCTAGTTCTGCTGCGACTAGGGTTGGGAGCTCTATTCAAAATACATATTTAACGATTGTCACTACTTACGCCAGTAAGAAATATATATATATATATATAACCACTCAATGTCCTGAAATACACATTTTATAAGAAATGTTGAAGTTTGATTTTCTCAAACTAAGAAATATGTAGAGCTGGACCAGATACGACCTCTTGAGTTGCGCTCTTTCATTCTACTGCCAAAATGGCGTCGTTGTTCCACTTTCCCCGGGGTAAATCTGAGCTATCCGATTGGTCAGGGGAAATCACCCAATTATTAGAAATGGCGTGTAGAAGCGACTCTACCCTAATATGTGACACTATTTATTATTTTCTGTTTCTCATAAAATATAAAATTATGGGGTGGTCTGTGCTTCCTCTGTCTTGTAAGAATATAGTCTGTTTCCAAAGGAACAACTATGTACACGGCCACATATAGATCCCGGGGCTCCGCAAATGTATCCCGTAGGGAGACATTTGAGTACTATCAATAACAAAAATCCATCCCCAAAAATTTCTAAGTTCAAAAAAAATTTTCAGAAAAATTTAAAGTTCAAAAATTTTTCTAAGTCCAAAAATATTTCCAAAAAATTTAATTTAATTCCTATACTGGGTCCTATGTCTATATGAGGTCGTCTGCTATGTAAAAAAACTAGTAGTGGACATCAACTTCCAAAAGTGTAACTTTTTCATCACATCATAATATTTTTCACCAAATTTACAAATTGGCAACGCTGCCCAACAAAATCTGCAAAACACTCATAAGGTCATCACACAAAAAAATGTGACGAGTGGCAACACTGGGGAATGAACAATAAACTATCTTATTTGCAGAACTTGGCTGGATTATCATAATCTATTTCATTTCATTCAAAAATATAGTTGATTACATTCTCTTTGATGTGGTAGGGGTGTTATCTCTTTTCTGTACTGTTATTTGCTCCATATTAAAAGCCTGCAAGTACTAAAAAAAATCTTTTTTTTTTTTTGGCGTACTTATTTATTCTATTTCCCAAGTACTCTGCAATATTCCAAGAAATGTCCAAAATCTCTAATTCCTATGGTAATGGCAATCCACTTTCATAGAATAGTCGATGTTTTCATGGGTACTCATCATCTTCTTCTTCTTTTTTTTTTTTTTTTTTTTTTTGTGAATGAGCCACTTGCTCATTATTACATGTAGAAAACATCTCTAGACATAATATGCATATTTATCAGACGATAATACAACTAGCATCATTTTTATAAGTAATCATTTTTCACAATAAAAGCATTGAAACCTCATGGCTTATCCTTATTTATCTATCTGAATGTTTCCTTGTTATAGACATTTTCTAAATGGTAAGTGTATAAATTCGTTCTAAGTCCGTCACTGTAGAAAATGTTCTATATTACATTTTTTTTTTTTTTTTTCAAAATATGTGATGTTTGTTTCCAATATCCGTACGTCTGGTGGTGATCCTGTCCATTAGTCAGTTATTTCTAATCATTCCTTCTTTTCTGTCAATACAGTATATTTTTTTTTTGTGAACTCTTCCCTAGAAATATTATTTTATATATATATTTATTCTTCAAAGATCTTCTTTGACTTCCCATACATCAATTTTCAAACATCACATTGTTCAGCAACCAACAGACGAATGTGTTACTATCATATTATGAAATATAAGGGAAAAGAAAAATATAGTTTCCAAATCATCATGAATTTTCTACATTGGGTTCCGTATTACTTTATTTTCTCTTTTAAGACAACTGCTTATACTCTTGACAATATGTATCCATGTTGTCACTCTCGAGGCATCCTTGTATACAATTTATATTTGTCTCCTTTTTTTTTTCTTTTGTATAACACCAATGTATCATTTATGGTGTTCCAATATCATTGTATCTATTCTAGTCCTCCTGTTATCTTGAGAATTCATCCTTAGTAACTCCCTATGTACCTTATCTAGCAATACCTTTATGCAAAACACATCAAACAATTATTTATGGAACTATCAACTGAGATGTAAGAACTTTTGACAATATGAGATGAAAAAAAAATTTTGGGGTCATCACTCAAAAAAAAAAAATGTGACATAGAAAGGAAGAAAATAATCAATTGATCGTGAGGAATCTACAATATTCTCGTAAGACAAAGTTCCTGGCACTCTGACTACTATTTATCCATATTATTTCTGGTTATCCTTGCATACAGTGTACCATTTCCATTTTCTTTATAAGTCCAATTCCTCGCTCATGGTGCTCCAATATTTAAAATGTGGATCCTTCCTATTCCTCTTATTCTGTACTGGAAATATTAATTGTCCATGTACTATATTTGCGAATATTTATCATCAATATATCAACTAATCATTTATAGAACTATTAACATAAATGTCTAGACTTTACTAAAACATGAACAAAAACATGTCTTTTTACATAGCAGACGACCTCATATAGACATAGGACCCCAGTATAGGAATTAAATTAAATTTTTTGGAAATATTTTTGGACTTAGAAAAATTTTTGAACTTTAAATTTTTCTGAAAATTTTTTTTGAACTTAGAAATTTTTGGGGATGGATTTTTGTTATTGATAGTACTCAAATGTCTCCCTACGGGATACATTTGCGGAGCCCCGGGATCTATATGTGGTCGTGTACATAGTTGTTCCTTTGGAAACAGACTATATTCTTACAAGACAGAGGAAGCACAGACCACCCCATAATTTTATATTTTATGAGAAACAGAAAATAATAAATAGTGTCACATATTTATTATTTTCTGTTTCTCATAAAATATAAAATTATGGGGTGGTCTGTGCTTCCTCTGTCTTGTAAGAATATAGTCTGTTTCCAAAGGAACAACTATGTACACGGCCACACTGCTAGCATATGCCACTGGGGTTAATTCCCCATCCAGTGCATCTGATTTTTGTAACTGGGTCGCACCTAACCCGATATTACTGGCATCCGTTCTTACAATGAATTCTTGACTTTAGTCAGGTAATTTCAAAATAGGTTTGCTTGTGAGGTTTTCCTTCAATTCCTGGTATGCCAATTCACATTGTGCTGTCCATGTAATTCGATCTGGATTTACTTTACGTGTCAAATCAGTTAACGGTGCACATATGGAATTAAAATTCTTGATATACTTTTGGTAGAAACCACATAATGAGACAAAGGATCTCACGTCTTTCTTGGTTTGTGGCCTCGGGGCTTTCTTTAGTTTCTCTAAATTCTTGGGGTCAGGGGTCATGTTTCCCTGATGGACTGTGTGTCCCAAGAATTCTAATTCTTTACATCCAACGCAACATTTGGTTGGTCGGGCTGTTAAATTCGCTTCTCTAAGTCGATTAAACAGCATGTTCAGAGGGTCAATGTGTTCCTCAAATGTTTCTGTTGCTATAAGGATATCATCCATGAAATTTGTGATGCATGGATTATTCAGAGGATCCAACAGTTTTCTCATCATTCTAGAGAAGACACTAGGCGCATTCTTCAATCCAAATGGCAATCTGTTAAACTCATAGTGTCCCTCTGAGGTACTAAAAGCTAGGTATGGTCTAACCTCAGGCTTTACTGGAATCTGATAGTATCCTTTACTCAGATCCACGTTTGAGAAATATTTAGCTTTATTTAGCCTGGCAAACAACTGATTTATATCCGGCAATGGATCCACCTGACCTTCTGTGATAGCATTCAGTCTCCTGTAATCTATACAGAGTCTATGTTCTCCAGAGGGTTTCCTTAAGAGTACCACACTGGAACTATACGAAGATTCACTGTGTGAAATTATTCCCTCCTTCAACAAATAGTCTATCTCTTCCTTCAAGGCTTTCTCCTTAGCAAACGGAATCGAATAGGCTTTCATACAGACAGGTGTGGGGTCTATCAGTTTCATATCATATTCCAATAAGTTTGTATGCCCCGGACGGTCCGTTAACCCCTCTGTATGATCATCTAGAACCTGTTGCACTCTCTCCTTCTAATTTTTCGTTAAATGTGTACTGATTTTCACCTGTGCCGCTGTCTCACAGGGATGTAATGGATATTCAAATGATGAAAGTGGTTCCTTTTTCATCTCCAAAGCAATGGACAAGGTCAACAAGTGTGTCCCTCCCTGATTTTCTCTTTCCAAATATTTCTTCAGGAGATTTACATGATATATTTTTTTCTTTCCCTTTCTTATCTATCTTATAATTGGTTCTAGACACCTTCTCTAGAACTGTATATGGACCTTGCCATCCAATTTGTAACTTAATCTGACTACCGGGTAGAAGAAGCAGTACCTTCTCTCCCACAACCAAATCTCTGTCTTTAGCTTTCCTGTTGTAATAGGCAGCATGTTTTTTCCTGGTTTGTCTCAAATTTTCATTGGCAAGTTTCCAGCCAGTTTTTAAACGAGTGGTCAGCTCATTCACATATTGGTATGAGGATGTAATATTTTCCTCTGCCTTTTCATCAGTCCACGTTCTTAACAGAGCTTCGAGTGGACCTTTAATTTTGTGGACCTATTTGTCCATGCACCGGTATGGTCTCTTCCACTCGAAGCCCTGTAGTGATGATTTTTCTTTATACTGGAGCCTTTTAATCTCTTTTTCTGCCTCCAATGCTTTAGCCTCTTTGTCAGCCTCAATCTGCAACCTCTTAATTTCTTTTTCAGCTTCTAACTTTCTTTCAGACTCTTTTTCTAATCTTTCAGATTCTAATTTTCTTTCTGCTTCAAATTTTCTTTCTTCACGTTCAATAAATTTGTCACATTCAGTAGTGACATAGGCAATCATAACTTGCCCGTCCATTCCCAACTCTTAAGCAGCCTGCACAGCAGCAGATCGAAATTTCGCCAGGTCTGCCATTTTCTAACAGGCAAATTTATACAATGTTTAACTTAAACAAGTCAATCTATAACTAATTATCTAAGGACAACCACAAGCACTGAGAGCTCAACCTTATTTATTTCCACCCAAGGATACCTTTTTAATTTTTATAATTCCCAGAAGTGAATTACCCCCAATATATGTAATAGGAGACGATTCAAAATCCCGGACAGGACCCCAATATATGTGGTAAAGTGGGATGATATAAATATTTATAGGGGACTTAGTGTAATGACTGAGATCAGCTGTGAAGGTATCTGTGTCTAATAAGTGTGGTGTGTTACAGATGACCTTACTTTGCTACCACATTTAGACCTCAGTCAGACTTATTCTGGAATATTGTGATGACTACGTTGAATGTCTAGGGTTATGATAGTGATGAAGTGTATGTTCACAACAACCAACAGACAGATAAACAATTTAATTTAATCCACAATACTTTACAACACTGTGACACTCACATACATAAAACACTCTATAAGACTATCTTAATAAGTCAAGTGTTAACTTTTAAAATATGTATTAATTCCTTTCAATAATAGATATCCTGATTCAACTACAAAGTGAACCAGGAATCACAATCAAATGTAATCACAAGTTGTATGTACACAATTTATATATAGGATCTTTGTATTGACATATATTATTATTATTACAATATGTGTGTAAGTTGTGATGTAGTACTATGAGGTAATACTGGCTTTTCAAGCTAGGTTGTTGTTTGTCATCATGACTTCAAGTGTTTGTTTCTGGTGGAAATAATATTGGAAAGGTTCACAGTTTCTTTTATTTGAAACAAATAATTGTCCCTCTAGATTTAATGTACAGTCAATGTTAGAGGGGGGTATACACAAGATTGAGCTGCTCTGGCCAACGAAATCTTAACTTCTGTGTGGGCGGCAGGAAACAGTCTCCTCTGCTCGCTTGCTTCACCGTATTCGTGAGAAACAACACTGGTCGATATCTTGACCAAGGAGTATGCTACCAGCCTCTGGATTCAGCACAACTCAGACCAGGGCTGCTTTAATACTTTAGTACCACGGTCCCTGAAACAAGAAGGTTGTACTTCCTACTTCAGAACTAATTTATAATCTATTTCCACACTGAAGCACAATACATAACAAACACAGAGTTCAGCGCTGTAGGCCAACTGCTAGCTTCTCATGTAACAATATACACCAGTATTCCTCTCCCTAATGGTTACAACGCCTCTGCAATTCCAGCATTATTTCCTTCTATTCAATAAGATAGGTGTCATAGTACTATTTGGCAATCCCATGCAGTTAGACTCCTCTCCGACAAGTTTTGTTCATGGTGGAGCAATATCTAGGTTTTGCCTCTTGTTTATTACTGAACCACACACATACAGACATAAATTATCAATTCACATTCAATTTTCATCAAAAAGACATCAAATGTGTCTAGCTTACCACAATTCACAGAAATATTAAACAAGTACGTTGACTGGCGATGAGTTATGGCACACTTCCGATATGCCTCTGTCCCAGGCTTTTATTAGAAAAATATGAGCTGGTTCTCAACGCAATTGCTTCTACAAAGTTTATTTTCAAAAAATGGCACTGAACAGACGCTCCTAATTGACTATATCAAATGGTCTAGCCAATGAGACCATGTTTACAAAAGCTTTTGAAAAAAAGTACCCTTCCTACCGTTTCCATTAACAACTAAAATTAGTATTAGCAGTCGACTAATCATGATTCGCCTTACATCTTATTCTAGCCAATCAAATCGGATTTAACGTGGTGGCCTCATTTCCACTAAAGCAGTGTCCAAACACGCCATTATGAGCAAATATGATCCTGTGTTGTCAGACAACATCACTATAGTATTTTGGCTATAATTTGTTAATTATTAAACTAATTGCTTAACACCTAACATATTCATTGTCAGCAAGTCCTAAGGCACCCAAATATATAAGTTTAAGGGAGCTAAGTGGCTGCGTTCAAAATATGTATTTTTTTCTACCACCCGTTCACTTCTATACGATGGGGGTGTCTTCTGTACTGTCAGGATTTCAGACGTAAAACAGTATTGGGTTATGTTTCCTAATAAGGAAATTATAATAACATTAACCATGTTTTTTAAAACCTTAAATCGTATTGGTAGTGTTTTTTGTCACTGTTTATTTGAAAAAAAATCAAGCCTGCATGCCTTGCGCGTGGGGTGGCATTAATTTTATATCGCGAGACGGCGTGTTATTATTGCATGCGTTCCTCCGTACATCTCTCTCTCTATCCTAAGCCCGTCTGTCTTTTCGTTTACGTAGTGCATAAAATGGCATTAATGGAATATTAAATCAGGTCATTACGCAGTGTGTCTATCTCAAGGTCGTACAAGAAATATAGTACTAGTTTTATTTTTAGAACGCGTGTATTTGATGCAGTAGGCTTTACTATCAAACGTGAAAGCGCTACAATTATGCAGACGGAGCATAAAAAGGGATTTTCTTGTTTAACTAGCATGACGTTCTATAACACAGGCGTACGCTATTGTGACCGCACTATTCTTTTACCATTCTTCTTTCCTTTTATTGAATTAATTCGTTAGGCTTTACATTTACTTTTTAATTTAGATATGTGGATTAGAATTTCTCACGACAACATTCAGAGCTTATACATATATCTTGCCAGCATACATTTATTTATTCAGTATCCTTCAGTGCCCCATGGAGCATAGGCCTTCAGACAATTTATGCCAAATCCTCTTGTCCTGTACCGTCTGCTCAAGGACTTTATAGTTCTGTCTCCTGTTCTTCTCTCCAAGCGGTTTTCAGCCAAGCTCTACCTCTTTTACCCTCGGAAATACAGAGCAGGTCTGTTTTATTTTATAAGGCTATCAACAGGTTCCTTCAATGCAGAGGCGTACTTCATGTATTTGGCACCCAGGGTGGATCCTATGTTTGATACCCCTCCCCCATAAAGAAACACAGCTGCAGGTACATTTTTAACAGTAAGCACTTTCATTAACGTTTCCGATGGCACACCCTACCTGGTTGTCACCCTACCTGGTTACTGGTTGTCACTCCTACCTAGTTGTCACCCTGGGCGGACCGCCCCCTTGCACCCCCACCCCATTTAGTACGTTTCTCTTTTAACGTATATTCTTCCAGCGCTTGCGTCTTCTTCTCATATCATGTTTCACTGGCTTCTCTGTTTCTTGTCGTCTTTAGTTCCACATTAGTGATCTTGTCACACCATTTCAATTCTTCTATTCTCGGCAAGAACCCTATAATGAAAATCAGTTACTTCTTGGTTGTTGTTGTCGTGATTTGAATGAAATTTCTGCCACTTTTAGCTGAGTGGTCTGCCCTGTCTTGTTCTCTATTTTTGTCTACACCCACTTTTCTGTATCATAGCTCCTAATGGCACTATTTCTGGAATTGGTCATCTTAATCTTACGTTGGACAGGCTAAATTCCACCCCTCTGCACGTGGACAGTGGCATCTAGCTAAAGGTCCTTTTATTCTACCTTTCTTGTAGATGAGGGCTGAGTTCCCAAATTCTTTGATTTACAGAGAACTCGTGGACCCGGGAGAGAAACTTTAACTTTTCACCTTCCGCCCGCGTCTAGAATATTGAACTCAGGTCGCTCGTAAGACTGCCTAGTGTTGCTTCAGACTATGTATTTTTCCTCTATCTAAACTCGCCAGGGACACATTTCCCTAGACTCCTATGTCTTGTTACGTTAGATCCTTGCACGTGCAGAAGCCACGCTTAGCCACCTGCAGCCTTTACCTTACTATTTAAGCGAGGTGTCTTTATCATTCAATACCATTGTCTCAAGAAAATTATGCCACTGGACAAAGTAATATTCTGCGCCAGAGCTAAATAGCAGTTGTAGTGCATGATTTATTCTTTATTCGGTAAGCACGCATTTACTTACTTAATACAGTGGGGTGTTAGCTCAATCTAATAGAATAGAGATTCCGTGTTACTTTAATTCATCTTATATATATATATTTGAACCAAGATAGTGTGGTCAATCATGTCATATATATATATAAAACGCATAGGATTTATTACGACGCTGTTACAGAGAAAGCTTATCTCCATAGCCTTTGAATATCAAATTATGTGGATCAGGGTAGTGTTTTTCCTAGCTGAGGAAGTAACTTTCCTACCCGGAATATTGACAATACAGGAGTGGTCGTTTCATTGCAAAACTGGGGGCCTAACCCATTTAATAGACTATCTTGGTAGTGAAAGAGCGAACGAACGAACTTTATTTTCGAAGGGTTACGAATTGGGCGCGCAGGCCCGTCTAACATTCTGCCCTTTCACTCTCATTTATCTTGCATACTATATCCTTTCATTCCCACATGTTACTATAAGCATAAATTTAAAGGCATGAAACATTATAAAGCTAACATAACAACATTCATTTATAGAATGCAATCATAATAAAAAAAATGAGTAGGTTTTTATTTAAAACAAACAAGATAGTAATTGGAAACAAAAATTAATTAATTTAAAACAAAAATAAATAAATAAACAAAAAAATAAATAAATAAACAAAACGATAAATAAATATAATAAATGAATTCTGTATACCGACACTCACTCATGCGGTCAAAACGTCTATAATTAATCTGTATTTTTGAATGTGTCATCAATCATCAATTCAAAAATTTTATAAACACGTTCTCGCTTATATCCATACATTCTTGGTGGAAAATGAAATAATAATAATAACACTTTCTTACGCACTTCTGTAGCAGGAAAAGTCTTTGAGCAGTTGGAAAAAAAAAATTTATGTCTGCTTATTCTCATTTACATCATCCCATTTAAGCAAACGAAAACATTCACATTTCTAAAGTACAGTGGTATATGGGTACATTCTCAGATACATTACATTATATAATAATATTACATCTATATAAAACAAATTATTCACATTGAAAAATTAAAAAAAAAAAACGGGCGGAAGAGGAAAATAAATGTTGACCTATGGATGAGATGTTGACAGGCAATTGCTCTTTCTATGGGAGTAGATAATGAATGTTGAGGCAGTGTTTGAAAAGTGCTTTGTTAAATGAATATTGTGTAGGTAGGCTTTTTAGGTGGTGTGGAAGGCTGTTCCACAAGTAGGCTCCAGAGTAGGCTAGACTCTTTCTGAACAGGTCGATTCTAGGTTTGGGCAGACGTAACTGATGTAATTGTTGTCCCTCTCTTCTACTGGTTTGAAACAATGATCGTAGGTACGGCGGGGCATTGTTAGATAGAATTGCGTGAGTCAGCTTGGCTTTGTTGTAGTGAAGACTTTTTTTAGGGACAGTATTTTGGGTTTTTTTCGTGTCCTTTTGTGTGGTATCGTGCAATTATTGGTGATCAGACATACTGCTCTCTTATGCAGGGAGTGCAGTCTCTTTGAGATGGAAGCAGGGCAACCATCCCATAGTGTAGAGGAGTAATCTAGATGTGTCTGTATATGTGAGGTGTAGAACAATAGTCTAGTGTCTGCGTCTAAGAAGTATTTTATTTTGGGTACCTGGTATGTCTTTTGAGCTAAGTGTTTGGTTAAATTCCGTACATGGGAGTTTCACGTTAAGTGCTGGTCAATCGTGATCCCTAGAACTTTGTGTTCTGTTACATGTTCAATTTGTACTGATTCCGCGTGAAGCTGTAGCGATCTTTTGGTGCAGTTTAGGAGTTTCTGTCTGGTGGTAATCAACATAGGTTTCGTGTTTGCTGTGTTTACTGGCATACGATTCAAATTACTCCATTTTGTTAGATTGTCTACATCGCTTTGAAGAGTCATTTCAAGTGCCACGCAGTTATTGTCACTAATGTAGATAGAACAATCATCTGCAAAGAGGTCACATGTTGAATATTTTAGATGTTGTGGCAGGTCGTTGATGAACATTGCGAAGAGTAGGGGCCCGAGAATAGAACCCTGCGGTACTCCCGTATCTATCTTCGAGAAATCTGATGTCGAGTTGTTGTGAAGCACTAACTGTTGTCGATCTGCCAGGAATGATTTGATGATGTTTAGTGGATTAGAGCCTATTCTGAGGATTTTCAACTTTTGAACCAAGATAGTGTGGTCAATCATGTCAAATGCTTTTTTGAAGTCAACAACAACAGCACCACCTAATTTTCCATCATTTACTTTCGACAGCCAGTTGTCTGCCATTTTGGTGAGAGCTGTGTGACAGGAATGTTTGGGTAGTGCGAAAGTGTACGGGTGCTGGTGGTGTGGAGTGAGACGTTTTGCCTGAGAGATTGAGTGAAGTTTTTTCCTGTGATTGTGACATATGATCACTAGCCCATCAGAGCTAGTGGAGTTATTATTTTTGTTGTTATCGTAGTTTCTTGAATAAATATATTTATATGTTCTAAGCGGTCAGAATTCTTTCTATTCTAACTGTCACTTGATGTTTGCTTTTGTAGTCCTTACTGTAATAGGTTTTCCTATTTTGCATGAGAGTACGGAGAAGGGTATGACATATTAAAGCATAGTCTATAGTACGGCTGGGAAGTAGACCTTGATTATATCTCTCTTCTCTCCAGAAGTCATATCTCTCTCCATATTTTCATTAGTGACTTTAATTTTATCTTCTTTCACATTGCTCATTCGTATTCTGTCTAAGCTCAGACATCTTCTATTTCCATACTCGCGACAGTTATTTTGATATTTTTCACCATGTTTCAGAGCTATACAGACAACCTCGTTTGATTTACTTATTTTTCCCAGTACAATGAATTCTTCTCTTGCGTTTCGTATTTTATTTTTATATCATTATATGAGCTTCTATCTCTCTCTTTATTGCTGCCTATATTGGGAGCGGGGGGGGGGGGGGGGGGGGTCTTGTTGAATCTTGCCATCAGTTGATGCATTTATTCTCATAATCTTAGTATATTCTCTGTGTACTTTCAAACCCAGATGCTGTGACCTGCCTTCAAGCATTTTCATTTTGTCTTGCTTCTCCTCACGGTATTGGGACAGATTAGAGTTTTAACCGCAAAATTCGAAATCAGCAGTAGACAACCCATCGAGAGTTGTGAGAATCTACTTTAGAAACGCTTAGATCTCTAAAGATCAACTATGATAAAATAATATGTTTTCAAGTTTCAGAGTATTTGGAATATGTACAGCTCATATGTTACGTTTATCTCTGTCTGGCGATCTGTTGTTTGCAATACCATCTACAGAGCGGGTGGGCAATTAAAGTCAAAAGATATTTTACTTAATGAGAATTTTTCTTCAAAGAAATTATCTCGTTGTTATTGCATGTAGTTCACAATTAAACTGAATTTTGTAAGCTTAACCCGTGAGTTATCACTGAAACCACGGTCAAAAAAAACTTTCACTCCTTGCGATGCCTATTTAAATGCTGACAGGAAAGGCGTAGTCCGATACGATGACGGAGCTAGCTGCGACGTGTATCGACCCGGTTGAGAGCCCGAATGACCAGACTCCTTGCGAGGAAGAGCAGAAAGCAGATGCAAGCAGTTCTGAACTTGACGATGAAGACCCAGAATATGACTACATGGTGAGCACATTAGAGCAGATAGAACAGATGTCAGAAGAAGAAGACCAGATGAAAGCGTTAGAACAGATAAAACAGATGTTGGAAAGAAGAAAAAGAAGACAGGAGCCTAAAACCCAGGGACCACCACCACAAGTACCCAAATCGTCAACTGAAGCCCTGTCTACTACAGAGAAGCTACACAAAACACCGTTGACACCACCACCCGATGCCGAGATGAAAGAAGCACTATTTGAGGCGGCTCGAGTGTCAGACATCGAGATACGCCGGAATCCTACAAAGAACAGCCAAGTCCTCCGAGGTGAACAAGAGAAGCAAAATCACAAGCAGACAGAAGAGGACAGGGCACCGAGCCCGAAGACAAATACTCAACCAGTGGTAGCAGATGGGAGATGCCGCCCAGGCGAACTAAGGAAAAGTATTCACAAAGAACAGGATCAAGAGCGCAAAATAAAAATTACGCAGTTGTCGGAAGGAGAAGCCACACTCAGGGCACTCCCGGACGACAAAGTAATCAATGTCCTGGAGAAAGTAGTAGGCAAAAGAGGCATAATTAGTATCAGAAGGCACCAACAGGGAGTGACACTTGCCCTGAATGATACAGAAAAAACTAAATTGCTGATGACTGCTCTGGCATCCGGGCCTAAAGAATTTCAGCTACCACACCGGATCAAAATCCAAGCAGAAATCTACACTGAAACCAAGAGAGTAGTCATCAAAGGGATAGACACCAACTTGTCAGACACAGAGGCCCTCAGCTACATCCAGGCCGAAAACCCTCGGTACAGATTCACACACGCAGAAAGGCTTAAATCCTGGAACAAAGAAGACACCAGACTGATAATAGTGACTCTACAGGGGAAAACAGTCCCAGAAAACATCACTATCCAGAATAGACCTCGAAGAGCACATGCCTTCATCCCGCCAGTGATACAATGTTCAAAGTGCCAGGGATTTTCTCACACAAGGAACACGTGCAGAAAAGAGACGGTCTGTAGATACTGTGCGGGCAGCCACGAATACAAAGACTGCCCAAAGGCCAAAAAAGACCAAGACTACAAAGCACCAAATAACAATAGAAAATGTACCAACTGCCTCGGAAAGCACGGAGCACGATACCGAGGATGTCCCGAATACCAACAAACAAGGCAAATAATTACAGTTGCCATTGGAAAGAGAGTATCATACCATGAGGCAAAAAACACACTGAAGGCAAGTACTCTAGGTGATAGGCGCCAAGACAGCCTAACGGAACAAGTCAGACGGCTCACGACTGAAGTGAGAGAATTGAAACAACAACTGCGAAAGGAGAGAGAAAACCGCCAGCCACACAAAAACAGAACCTCAACTGACAGATGTGAAGAAATACATGACAGCTCGGAAAGCGCGAAACAACAACAAGTCATAAACGACATGAAAATAATACACCAAGACATGAAAAGAATTCAGCAACAGATAGAAGAAGATGTAAGGAAACTGATAGAACTGAAAGATGGAAACGAACAACTACTGAAAAGAATAGAGGCAGAAAGAATGACCATTGAAGAAATTACATCAAACACAAAAGACACTAAAACGAACGACCAATCAAACGAAAAAGTCATCGAGGAAACGTGGGAAGAGCTACTCCCAACAATGATAGAAAAAGCGCTTTCCCAGACACTGGAGAAAAGGAAGACACAAGAAGCAGAAACGAGGAGGGCAAAAACTCACAAAACCTAACAAACCAGATAGGAAAACAACAAATGTACACCATGAACACGCCACGACACCCCGAATGGACAAGAGCAAAGAGGTATCCTGACAGGCAGCTAGTGGTCCTTTTTCGGACCAGTCCTTTTCAGGACTAACAACAGGCTAGCACCGAAGATAGTAAACACCCTATATACCCCAATTATAACCAACTTTCAGGTTGAACAGGGTATTACAGCAACATAGTAGACGAAATCAACAACAACAGCGTAGTCCGAAATCTTTCTGTCTTGAAAATTCGTTGTTTTTTTTAGATCAGTAGTTCTCAACCTTTTTTTTTATCATGGGCCCCTTTTAAGCCTCATTTACCTCAGTGCCCCCCCCCCCACCTCATAGTCGCTGTTAGCAGGAAAAAAGGTACTTTACCTTCTTATTGTGGCCCCATAAAAATTTAGCATGCCCCCCCCCCTCCCCTGGGGGCCATATGGCCCGCGTTGAGATCCACTGTGCTAGATCATCCACTATGATCTACAGATATATCGAGATTTGTCGTAATCTGACCACTGATCTAGATCCTGAAGCTTTTTTGTCAATGTTCACTGAACTCGATTTCTATTGGCTGACGTCGTTGTTTACGTAACCTAATATGTCAGTCAATCAATCAATACCTTTTATCTACCCAAGGAGCGTATGCCTTCAACAAACACGTGCCAAATCCTCTTGTCACGTGCCATCAACACAAGTGCTTTCCACGTCTGCTTCATCCTTTTCACCTCTGTCTCTAGCTCTCTTCTCCATGTGTGTTTGGTCTACCTCTTCCTCTCTTTCCATGGGGATTCCAAAGCAAGCACTGATTTATCACGCTATTAACAGGTTTCCTCAATGTGTGTCCTGTTCATCACCAGCGCTTTCGTCGCATCTCTTGTTCCACTTGCACGTGTCTGGTCCTTGTCATTAGTTCCACATTGGCGACCTTATCATACCATTTCAATCCTTCTATTCTACGCAAGTACCCATTTATGAATGTAACCTAATCTAAAGCCAATAAGAAAAGAACTGGCGACAAGAGCTATCCCCGCCGAACTCCAATTCTTATCTGAAAGGTAGATGTAAGCTCTCTTTCATGAAGAATTACGTATTTCATGTTTTTACATGATTTCTTTATTGAAGTAATGATCTTCAGGAGAACTCCATAATGCCTCATCAGTTTCCAAAGTGATTCTCCGCCTACACTTCCAAAATTTATCAGCTGCCAAGACTTCTGTTGGCTTTCTCCGGACCGCGTCATTAATCTTCGTGATAGAGGACCCTCTTCCGTCTTGCTTTGGATAACTTCATTAAAGTTTTTATTTTATTTTGGCTTGAATTATCTGTAGGATGAGGTTGCCGACCCCATGCCCAATCCTCCTTAATCACTTTTTATGACATGCTCGGTGCGCTACAGCGTTTATATTCTTTACCCCCATTTGGGACACGGTAACACACGGGGTGCCTTGCCAATAAAACAGTAAAAACTGAAGGAACAGACATCACCATCATCAGCACTATCATCATCACCATCATCATCATCACCATCATCATCATCATAATTATCATCACCACCACAAGAAATCGTAGAGTAAGAGAAGCTTTCATTGCACTGGAAAATAAATAGAAATCAAACGAAATCAAGTCCAACGCAATAATCAGAATTTTTAACTCAAATACCAAGGCAGTACTATGTTATGGTAGTAAAACATGGAGAGTAACAAACACGACAACTAAAAGAGAACAGTGTTCATAAATGATTGCCTGCTTTTGGGATTATCATAATTTTAAAAAAGGGACTTGAATATTATATATCTTTATTTTCGTCTTTCCTATACTGGCGTAGTAATCTTCGGATAGTGTTACCTGAAGTTGTTCCTGTAAATTGTGTGACACTCCAAAAGGGCTGAAAACAAATTGTCGTTTACAGTCTTCACTATTTTATACAAACTTTTGCTTTATTAGCACTATCGAATTTTTATTTCTAATTGTTAATATAAATACGTGAACTTATCAAGTTTCCACTCCCACCGAAACCAGTTTTTTTAAACGCTATCTGAGCCTTTTGTAGAAAGCCTGGGCCAAAGAATTCATGTACTTTAGAAGCTTTGGTTTCTGTAGCAATTTTTGTACACGATGAGGTTACTAGCTCCGCCTCATATGATTCCTGCCTGTAGAAGGGATACACCTATTTGTTCTAAGTCTCATCAGAGACCCCTATGAACTACAAGGGGCGGGGAATTTACTGCATTTAAATTTCAAGATATCCTTTATATCGTAGCCTTTGCATGGAGATATCTGGAGTCATCCTTATAAGACCACCAGCTAAGCAGAATGCTATAGTATATAGACGTGAATGTGAACCTCTGTGTGGCTAATTACACCTCATTGACTCTTGAAATTATCCACCCACTTCCAGGGATTTCCCCTGTGGTGAAACATGTTGGGAACCCAGCAGCATTGCACACTAAGCTTGGAAGAGTCACTTGAGCCACAGACGTAACAATAGCGTTTACCTGGTTGCACACATGAGGGAGGATCTCACTATGGACCCAGTGATAGCCGGAGGAGCTGAGAAGTGGCTCTGTGTAGGACGTGACAACTCCTTGGGAGAGCCCAGAACCAGAGCATAGTATTTTAGCTCTGCATATTTGGAGAGCACCCTTGGAGGGTGGGGAATGCACAGTATGCCACGCGCTTCTTACTCCTAGCTTAGGACCCGGTGTGATGATCCTTTAAATGCAAGCCAAGCTGGAGAAATTGGAAATCATGACTCCAGATCAACACGTTTCGGAATGGCAGAAAAGTCACAGGATAAACATAGATGTACAGTGAAGAACTGTAGATAATACCAAGGAGTCTTC
This sequence comes from Oreohelix idahoensis, assembly GCA_024509875.1. Lineage (NCBI taxonomy): Eukaryota > Metazoa > Mollusca > Gastropoda > Stylommatophora > Oreohelicidae > Oreohelix > Oreohelix idahoensis. The sequence goes on along the minus strand of JAMPIV010005847.1, from coordinate 102,264 downwards.
AACTTGGTAACGGCTGCAAAAGAATGAGAAGCTTAGCAGTCCTAGTTAACAACAACAACGTTTCACAGCCTCGGGTTGTTTATTGTGTTGCTGTTATTGTTGTTGTGGTGGTGCTATTGTTTAACTAGGGCTGCTGAGCTTATTGCTCTTTCGCAGCCAATGCCAAGTTGATGAATCCTTGACATTACTTACATTTTAAATCTTAGCTTTTCATGTGGCATTTCTGCGATTTCGAAACTGCAGAGTTTGATTCATAAGCTTCAGTTTCTTTCCCAGTCTGAGAATACACAGGGTGAAAATCAAGATAATGAGAAAAGGTGCAGAAGGCGATGACAAGATTGTTCTGGAAGAAACTCCCCTACAGGATGTTGAGTCATATGTATATCTTGGCGGCGGTATGGACACATTTGGAGGTACAGACAAATGATATCGGGGTATGAATACAAAAGGCTAAAGGAGTTTTCGTTGCATTGGGAAATGTCTGGAGAACGAGGGCAGTCAGGCCCAAAAAATAAATCAGGGTTTTCAATTCGAGTGTCGGGTCAATCCTATTGTGTGGCTCTGAGCCGTGGAGAACAACAAAAACAACCAAAAAGCTACAGACTTCAATGGATGGATGCTACGCTGGAGTGGAGAGACTGGGTGGTGCGATAAGGTCGCTAATGTGGAGTTGATGAGGAGAGCTAAGCGGGCGCAGGTGGAGCGGAGGTGAGAGGAGGACGCTTGAGATGCGTAGGACACTCAAACAGAAAAACTACAGGACGGTCCTTTTTCTGTGGTCCCCGGAGTGGAGGAGAACCAGGGAACACTCGGAAGGGAGAACTGAAAACAGATATGAAAGGAGTAAGGAGGACATAGAGAAACCTTGAACTGTTAGCACGGGACAAGACGGCTTGGCATATATTTAAAGCAGGGTCTCTTAATATGGTCGACGGAACCCGTAGGGTGGGGGGTCCATGAATGGATTCTATGAGGTCCGTTCGCGCTACCTGAAAACATGTTTTTTTTTTAATTGTCACCACATTCTTACTTATTGTCACCACATTCTTCCTCGGTAAATTATTATAGATTTTTACTTTCTTTCTTCTTTCATCTTTCAACTCTACAAGGAGCATAAGCCTTCAACAAACTTATGCCAAGTCGTCTTGTCTTATCAGTTCAAGATATCATCAATATATTTCATCTTGTCTCTTTTGATGTTTCTTCTTACTTCTTTGTTTGCAACAATAGTGAATGCAGTCAGCGACCCATAGCTCTACTGCTTGCATCAGGACCAGCGAACCAGAGCTGGTCAAGACCGCACTCCACCTCCACATGGTGGTCCTGGAAACAGTCTGCAGCAGTGCAGTCTGGCTGAGCGAGTGCGGATCGCAATGGGAAGGCAAACCCGGTCCCTAAAAAATGCCGTGCTGAAGTCGGATGTGTCGACCGAAAGGTGCAGATATCACAGCTTAGGCGTAAACAGACACAACGCAACCACCGTCCTTTTCAGGGCGAACGAGGAAGAAGGAAGAAGAAGAAGAAGTTTGCTTCTATGTACACTTCATGAGCCTTGGTTCTGGAGCTTCTGGTTTTGCTTCTGTTTAAATCTGCTTTCTTGTTTTCCTGTGTTCTATCTTACTAACGGTTGTTGTTGTTAACCATGCTTTGTGCTGATGTTCTCTTTTTCTCAGTACTTCTTCACATGTCTCGTTCCATATATTTTTTACTTGTTGCCAGTGGTCTTCCGTATCTGTGTCATCTTACAGCTGTTGGAGTACTTCGTATTTGTTGGATACTGTGATTGAAAATTTTTCTCTTATTTCCTGATTTCTTAGATATTCCACATTATACTGTTGTCAATAGCTATATACTGTTGTAAATTTCTTGAGTTTTAATGTTGTTTTAGCCAACAGAAGATGGTGGTCTGATACAACATCTGCTCCTCTACATACTTTCACATCAAGCAATGATGACCTAAACTTCTTATTTATGCATATGTGATCAATCTGATTCTTAGTTCAGTGGTCTGGTGATATCCATGTTGCTTTATGTATTCTTTCATGTGGAAATATGCTTCCTCCTATAGTTAGTTGATTTAAAGCACAGAAGTTTGCTAATAGTTCCCCATTCTCGTTCATCATACCTAATCCATGATTTCTTCAAAGCCAGTGTTGTCTGTTCCTATTTTCGCATTTAGGCCCCCCATCAAAATTGTGATGTCCTTTCTTTTCCTATTGTCCAAGACATTTTGTAGTCTGGCGTAAAAGTCTTCTTTCACAGATTCTTCTTTATCGTTTGTTGGTGCATAATACTGAATGATGTTTATATTTACTTTCTTTTTGGCTGATTTACCCTTGCTGTTATAATTCGGGGTCCCATTGCTTCCCATTCTATAAGTGCCTTCTGTGCTTCCTTGGACAGCATTAGAGCCACCCCTTCACTGCAGTGGGCTCTTTCCTCCTGTGATCAATCTCCTCTTCTCTATGCCTTTCCACCGTGTCTCGCAGAGACCCAGGATATCAATCCTGTAATCCCCATCGAGGCCAGCTCCTTGACGTGGAGATGGGGCTCAAGTACAGCCATCAGCGGCTGAAAAACCAAGACTGGCCAGGCCCTCCTACACTCGAGCAAGACCACAGTCTGCCCTAGCAAGTCAAGGTGCTGAAGACGGAGGCAACCAGCCAAGAGGCGCACCACAGCAATCAGGATGCCACGCACATGCGCTATGGAAGTATGCCTATATCTGCAAAACGTTATGGCACTCGCCCTGTGACGGACACCCATGCAGGCGCAGTGCCGGGCCCTCTGCCTCGGAAGGGCCCAACCCCTACTACTGGGGGTCCTTCTCAATTGCCCCGTGGAGCCAGGAGGCATGAGAATAGAGCTACTGGCCAAGCAAAGAAAAGACCATTTAAAATAATGCACTGGAATGCTGAAGGCGTCAATAGTAAAAAAGACGGCTACAGCAAAAAATTAGAGCTCGAAAATATCTTGAATAACTACAAAAGACAGTGAAGTTTATACAAGAAACAACATTGCAGATATAGACAATATAGTTCAAGCGAACGAAAGAAGAAGAAGAGGCTGAGTTGATTTATATTCCTTATTTGACTTGTCAATGTTTGTTGAAGTTTTTGTGGTAAAAAGTTTTTTACGGGATGGGGTAACCAGTCCCATGCCCAACCCTACTTTCTCGTTTTTTACGACATGCCTGGTAGGGTACAGTGTTACTATTCTTTGCTCCCCTTTCGGGCCCCGGTAACACACGGGTGCAAGTACCATTAAGTCCGTTAAATATTATAACCTTGTCACGTGTCAATACTTGAGTTAAGTACCATAACTCTGGGTTAAGTATCGCTTACCTGATTTAAGTATCAATAACTCAGTTAAAAATTAGCACTTTAGTTAAGTTTAGTAAAAAATATCATTATATCAGAGTTTAACTGAAACGAAATAGCCAACTGGACATTCGGTAAAACTGTTACTGGAGTAACATAAAGGAAACAAATAGTATAAATATCAGTTAATATGTGCACTAGAGCATACTAGTAGATATGGTCTTAGTTTGAAACTCAGCACAAGTAATATTAGGAGAGTTACGGTATTATTAGTGTCTTAGTCTGAAACTCAGCACAAGTAATATTAGGAGAGTTACAGAAAAGGATGCAACAAAAGCTAGAAACAGAAATAAACGAAGTACAGGCGGGTTTTCGACCAGGTAGATGCACTAGAGATCATATATTCAACATAAGGATCATCATAGAAAAGCGTAGAGAATTCAACGTTGACCTACATACTTGTTTCATTGATTACACCAAAGCTTTCGATTGTGTACAACATCAGCAGTTATGGGCTATTATGAAAATATAGGATTTCCAAACCACCTTATACAACTCATCGCACTGCTGTACCAAGAACAACAGGCAGCCGTAAGAATAGAGGGGGAAACATCAGAATGGTTTGAAGTACAGAAAGGAGTAAGACAAGGCTGTACCCTTTCCCCTTACATTTATCATGAGAAATGTAAGAGATGACCAAGAACACACAGAGTTTGACTCATTTAACATCGGCGGGTACCAGATCCCGGAAATCAGATATGCTGACGACACAGTCCTCCTATCGCCCAACCCAGAAGGACTTGAACAATTACTTCTGTCCACCAAAACACACAGCGAGGCCCAGAATCTATACCTAAACACCAAGAAGACCAAAGTATTGACAACAGACAAAGTAAAGACCAAACCAGAAATTGAAATTGATAACGAAGAACTGGAAAGTGTTAATGAATTCGAATACTTAGGATCAATCATCAACAGCTCTGGCGACTGCGCAGTAGAAATTAAAAGAAGACTTGCAATTGCTTCACATAAACTAATACAGATGAAAAACCTATGGCAAGGCACAAGCAAAGAAACAAAGTTACAACTGATCAGAGCATGTATATTCCCAGTAGCAACATACGGCTGCGAGACTTGGACACTCAATAAAACAGTTGCAAAAAAGATTACATCATTCGAAATGAAATGCTACAGAAGGATGTTGAGAATACCCTGGACAGAAAAAAAGACCAACAGAGAAGTACTGCACTCACTAAACGTACAGGAACATTGGCTCCTAAATACCATCGCAATAAGGAAGCTGAAATTTTTCGGTCATATAAAAAGACATAATAGCCTGGAAAAAACAGTGATGGAAGGCATGGTCCCTGGAAAAAGGGGAAGGGGTCGACCTAGACGACGGTGGACCCAGGACATCACAGAGAGTCTGAACTTGTCTTTGGCTGATGCAGGTCGACTTGCCCAGAATTGTGATGCGTTCAGAGCAGCTGTAATGGAGACAACGTTCTGGAAAGAATACGTCACATGATGATGACGGTATTATTAGTGTCTTAGTGTGGCCGTGTACATAGTTGTTCCTTTGGAAACAGACTATATTCTTACAAGACAGAGGAAGCACAGACCACCCCATAATTTTATATTTTATGAGAAACAGAAAATAATAAATAGTGTCACATATTTAGGGTAGAGTCGCTTCTACACGCCATTTCTAATAATTGGGTGATTTCCCCTGACCAATCGGATAGCTCAGATTTACCCCGGGGAAAGTGGAACAACGACGCCATTTGGCAGTAGAATGAAAGAGCGCAACTCAAGAGGTCGTATCTGGTCCAGCTCTACATATTTCTTAGTTTGAGGAAATCAAACTTCAACATTTATTATAAAATGTGTATTTCAGGACATTGAGTGGTTTTATATTTCTTACTGGCGTAAGTAGTGACAATTATTCAATATGTATTTTGAATAGAGCTCCCAACCCTAGTCGCAGCAGAACTAGGTTCGAGGATTTGAGTCAATTTGCAAAAAAATAGTCTTACACCTCAAACCACGTAGAGTAGAAAATATTCTTGTGTTGGAAAGCATTTAACTCAAGGAATGCTTATGATGATAAAGAAATCAAGGACAAATCTGAAGAGATGGGTAAATGTCGTCGAACCTAAAATAAGACAGTAACTTAAAGGAAGGAACACGGTGGAATGAGAAGGTTCGCCATATTTGACAATTGAGTAGGCCTATGAGACAAAGATGCAAAAAGGGATTTTTGCATCGATGAAAGCATCTGATGAGGTGATAGAACTTTATTATGCTTATTATTGTAAAAATGTTCTGAATTCCAGACTTTGTTGAAATTTTAAGTTTCATGCTGAAAGATATTAAAAGTTTTGCATGAAATCGAACGCTGTTGAAAAGGTGAATTACTACAGTTTTGAGATTTAGATAAGAAATCTATCCATTTCAATTAAATTCGCTACATCAACACCTAAGAGAAGAAAATCGAACCTGGTAACACAAATTTAAGAGAGAAATCTAAATCTCTGGTGATTAGGCCAGTTAAACATATGCTCTCTGTAAAGTAAACTGAAAATACTGCATATACCGGCACTGCCACATGATGGTAATATGGTGCCGTTCCAGTCCTAAGGAACACCTGCCCCGGCTACATTAGTTTGAAACTCAGCACAAGTAATATTAGGAGACTTACGGTATTATTAGTGTCTTAGTTTGAAACTCAGCACAAGTAATATTAGGAGAGTTACGGTATTATTAGTGTCTTAGTTTGAAACTCAGCACAAGTAATATTAGGAGAGTTACGGTATTATTAGTGTCTTAGTTTGAAACTCAGCACAAGTAATATTAGGAGAGTTACGGTATTATTAGGACTACTACTGTCTCAGGCTTGTCTTTCAAGGCCATTAATATGCGGTTGTACATAGGACTAGCAACCTCATGATGTAAAACAAATTGCTACATGAGCTTGGGAATGCTTGGTGCAGGTGGACCAGCTGTAGCTGTGGCTCCGTGCTTCATAGGAAGCAAAAAGGAAGATGATGATTATGTAAAGCAGCGGCTGACTGATCGGTGGGGCGCCCAAGGACCCACAGCAGTAAGGGACCCACAGTCCCCTAGCTCTTCACCTCAGTAGAGGCCCAATTTCCCCATGGTTAGAAGTCAATGACCCTTATTGCCCAAGTACCCACATCACTGTCAATCCACTCCTGCTTAAATGTAATATATTAAACAGATCAAAACTTAAAAAGTCACTAGTTCTTCACAAGTCAGCAATATTAAGTTCTCAACCTTTCCTCGTTCCGTCCCCAATTCATCTCATGTCAACTTGGCATAGCTATCAACTGGTGCTGCCCGCTGTTTTAAGAGAAACGAGAGAGGTAATGATCACCGACATTACAATTTCAAAGGGTCACTACCCAGATTACAGCAGTCCACCAGCAGTAACTGCCAACCTCCCTTGTCCATGGCATGCCTGCACCAGACCTCGCAACAAACTTAATGCTTACACAGGAAAAATAAAAAATAAGAAGACTGGTGGGGGCGGGTGGATGGTTAACCCGTGTATTGGAATTTCGATTGCGTTTCTCGTTGGAATCCAACGCCACCCGAGGCCGTAGGGGGACAGGGCCAGCGCTCGCAGACGCGAGCAAGAACGCCCCGCCAAGTCGATGTGCAAAATACCACGTGTGAAAATAGCATTTGTTGCTGGTGTCCCCTTTCATCTACAAGTTTTGGGGGGAAGTGTCTGGTGCTAGCTTCACTGCTACAATTTTACGTGAATATTTTATGAAACTTCCTACAGTCAGGGATTTTTGAATTTGACAGTCTGAGTAAGTATTGATTTCCTTAACTGCCGATACAGATTGTTAAGCTATTTGCATTTTTCTGCTTACATACTGTACGTCAGCGCAGATTTTAATCTATAGCATAAATAT
>JAMPIV010005847.1:0-90000 GCA_024509875.1 Oreohelix idahoensis | reverse complement strand
ACTGCGGTTGTTCCACAGCCAGCCTGATGCCTTTTCGGCAGTTTCGCTAAGCCTCTTCAGTGCCCTTGTTCTAGACTGTCCCTTCAACCCCAGCAGTTTCAATAAATCATACATTAATGCAGCCACAAGCCCTCTTGCGCCCACTTCAACCGCCATGACCCTTGCACTGAATCCATCGTGTCTCAGATCCGCGGCTAGATCGCTATACTTGGCCGCTTTGAATGAATGTTGCTCGTCTAATCTGGATTCAAATGGCACGGTCAGTTCAATCAGTATGACCTGAAGCGTTGCTGAAGAATGAAGCACTATATCCGGCCGTCTCCGCGATTTTCTGATACTCTCTGGATATGCCCCCCGTCCAGGTAGGTCTACCGCCATCTCCCAGTCGTTTGCACAGTCGAGAAGAGATGGTAAACTGCTACCAGGTTTACTCGGTTTGGGGTGTGCTGACTTTCCTGCCCTCAGAAAGTATGTGTTTGTGGTGTCTGGCCGGACTTTGCTATTCGCTTTAATTCTTGCCTGATCTATTGTCGCAGCAAGCTCATTTAGCACTTTGTTATGGCGCCAAGTGTATCGTCCTTGCCCTAATGCCACCTTACACGCAGAGAGTACGTGTTCAAGTGTCTGCCTCCCCTGGCACAGGGGGCACTGCTCATCATCCGACTTTCCCCATTTCACAAGGTTGGTGGCCGACGGCAGCAGGTCATACATTGATCTAACCACGAAGCTGAGCCTAAGAGGTGCCATATGCCATATATCATTCCATGTCAAGGATCTCTGCAGGGCTCCTTCCCATGCAGTCCATTGGCCTTGTTGGACCTGCTGCACTGCTTTTAGCAACCTCTTATCATTCTCAGCTCCTCGTATCTCCTGAACTACCATGTCTCTGCGTTCCCTGCTTGATGCCTTGGACCACCAGCGGATGTCACCATGCCCAAATCCCCGTCTATTCGTTTGTGTGTATCCGATTACCTCTCTCAGTTTGAGTGACTCTTCAGCAGCATCAACAGCTTCTTCCACTCTCCACTTCCTTCCCGTTTTCAGTGTGGGCTGAATGGACTTAACCACGTCATCAGCTGACTCGCGTAGCATCATTGCAAGCCTTGCTTTTCCAACTTTGTACTCTTCAACAACTGACTTGAAGGGAAGCAGAAGTTTTGACTTTTTGCAGTACAGTGCTACATCTGACAGACCTGGTGGTACCCCTAGCCATTTTCTCATGAACTTGTTGACCTTCTGCTCTATAGCTTCCACTGTACGTGTGCTTACTTCATAAATAAGCAGTGGCCACAGCAACTTCGGTATCAACATGAACTGGAGGCACCACAGTTTGAACTTTCCCAGGAGTCTGCTTTGGTCTATGATCTGTAGTCCTCTGTCTGCCATTTCTTTTGTCTGTTGCACTGCCTTCGAGTCTTTTAAAGAGGCATCGTACACCCTGCCAAGACTTTTAACAGGTTCCTCAATGACAGTAGGGATTCTTTGGTTGGAAACCGTGAATATGACCTCTGCTATCTTCCCTTTCCTGACTGATAGGCTTCTCGACTTCTTGGGTTTGAAGCTCATTCTGCACCAGTTGACTAGTTCATCCAGGCGTGCTAACATCCTCCGGGCCTGATGTTCATCTGATGTCAGAATTGTTGTGTCATCCATGAATGCTTTGAGCGGTGGCATGTGACACATTCCACCGAGCTTTGGACCTATAGCCATTCCTTCAGCCGCATTGAGGATTACCTGCATAGCCATGACGAATAGTATCGGAGAGATGGTACATCCCATCGCAATTCCAACTTCAAGGCCAATCCACTTCGTTGTGTACTCTCTGGTTGAAAATCTGACAGAAAACCCTGCGAAATACAGCTTCAGCATTGCTGCAATCTCTTGTGGAACATGATACATTTCTAGGGCCTGCCACAACATCTGGTGTGGAACGGATCCATAAGCATTCGCTAGATCCAACCAGATTACATGGAGGTTTGTTCTGTCAGACTTTGCCTTTTGGATTGCTTCCCAGATCATTGTGGCATGCTGTAGCCATCCTGGTGTACCTGGGATACCTCCTTTCTGAATGGTAGTGTCAATGTACCCATTTGCCAGGAGGTATGTAGTGAGTCTTTTCGCCATTACTGAGAAGAATATCTTCCCTTCCACATTGAGTAGTGAGATTGGCCTGAACTGACTGATGTCTGTGGAATTTTGTTCCTTCGGGATGTAGACTCCGTTTGCCTTTCTCCATTCCTTGCTTACGAGTTGGGTTTTCCACGCATTCTTCAGTAAACGGAGCAGTCGTTTGAGAACCTCAGGGCATCTTTTATACACCACATATGGAACACCATTAGGACCTGGAGCTGACTTGCACCGAGCTTTCTGGACAATGCTTTCTACCTCTTGCACCGTTGGGGGCTTGGTGTTAAATTCAGCTCCTGGCTTACCCGGCCATTTCAGGCCTGCCATGCTGCTGAGCGGCTCATTTTTGCGACCATCTGAATATGTCATTCTAAGGTGTTCTTCCAGGTCTTCTTTCCTGATGTTTAGCGTACCCGACCGTGGCTGCTCAAACAGTTCTTTGGCAAACTTGAAGGGCTCCCTAATTATCTTTCCCTATCCCTTCGAGTCTTCCTTCTCTTCCTGCACAAACTTTCCGCTCTACAAAGGGCATTATGTTGGCCTTTCAGGTGCTCCCAAACTTGCCGTAACCCTTCCTTCTCTGTGGCAACTGCGTTCTTGAACAGTTTTCGGGCATGCTTCTTCTGTTTCCTGATTTCATCTATTTTAATTTGTCTTCTACTTTTCCGTGGTGGGTTACTTTCCCTTGCCTCCCTCACTCCGAACACTTTGCGACAGTGCAGATATATTATGTCGCCGAAGATTTCCAGCTTCTTCTCCAAAGTTAGCTGCTTCAGGCTGTTATCCAACTCTTTTGCCAAGGCTTCGTCCAGCTGTTCCCAAAGCCCTTTTGCACTGGCAGGTGGAAACTTTATTGCATCTCTCTTCCCGTCCAAGAAGTGTGTGAGATCATCATCTGGCAGATCAACTTGAATGTACTCAGCACTGTGGATTGACTCCTGGCTGCGTTCTTCTAACGTCTTATCCGTCGAGACAGAGCGTCAGCCCTGTTGTTGTAAAGTTTCAATTGAGTATTGGTTGCTCTATGATGTAGACAGTTATAGTGACAAGTTCACACATTAGCGTACGTTAAATGAGGCTGTGTTGAAAGAAAATAATGGAAGCATAATAGCGGGGAAAGGGTTGAGGCGTTTTAATGATACGTCTGTTGGGGGGTGGGGGGGGGGGGGGGGGGGGAAAGTACGCAATAATGAGGCTGTTTTTATTTAAAGCAACGAGAATAATGTAAGTGTTTTTCTCGTCAGCTGAAACAAATAAAAATGTTTGAAGAGGCTGGCAATGAAATGGGAAGTAATAAATGGATATAATAATCGGGTTATTAGAGTATTTAGTATTGTAAATGGTTATAAGAATCGGGTCATTACAGTATTTAGTATAATAAATAGTTATAAGAATCGGGTTATTTTAATATCATAAATGGTTATACGAATCGAATGATTACAGTATTTAGCATATTCAACAGAATAAAACTTTAATGAAAATTATAATAAAAGGGAATTTTGAAGCAAACGGACATCAGAAGAAAAACGGTGTCATTTATTAAATACGTTTCAGTTCCCGTTAGAAAACTAGTCATCAACGAAAACACATCACTCGTCCAGTGCCATCCGTTTAAGTTCTTCTCCGGTCTTATGTATCCCTTTCACGTTTTGTGTGTTTTTGTTTTTTTGCGTACGCTCGCTATTTCTCGAGGCGTAATCTCAGGTAAGTATGTCTAACCTGAGACTGATTTTTACGTGAGTAACCCATTTTTTTTTTCTTGTACCGAGACAGGTGTCCCTCACTCGCCGATTTCGGAGGTACCCATTAGAGTTGGGTCGACTCAGGAGCCGCCAGTCCCTGGTCGACGACACTTTTTCAAATGTCCTCGCCAGGGCTCGAGTTAATCCAGTCCAAATCCCGGTCAACGAAAATCTTCAAATGTCCTCGCCCGGGTTTGATCCTGGGTCACCCGGTCGCCAGCGCAGTTTGGTAACCACTACACCAGCGCGGCTCCCCTGTGTTTTGTTTAAGGTTTCCTTCTATTTCTCGTACCCTGGAGATTCCAAAACAGGGGCTTCCTTGTAGCGGTTTCAGTTGCTTTTCTTAATGTCTGCCCTATCCGACGCCAGCATATTCTCCGCACCTAAAAAAAGACAAAAAGTCATCATCGTGTGAACGTGAAGTAGTCTATTGAAATGTTATGGTTATTGCTGATCAGAATTGACGTCATTGCACTCTGGCAAACCCATAGGTACTCAGTCTCCCTCAGCAGAATATTTCACGAGTTCTTATAACACACCTCTGAATATGTCTCAAATCACTAATTTACTGTATGAGGAATTCGATTTTTATCAGTCTTGTTGTTTGTTTGTTTGTTTTTATTTATTTTTATATTTTTTAAAAAATAGTTAATATTATTATTATTATTATTATTTTCATTTTCGTTAATTTTTTTTATTTTGTTGTTGTAATTCTTTTTTTTTTATTTTTTTTTCTTTATTTTAAAAACATACTTTAATTATGATGATTATTGCAAATGTAATATTACTTTTATAATGATAAATGCCTTAATAATGCTTAAAGTAAACGTGAGGATGAAAGGATACAGTATACATGATGAGAGAGAGAGAGAGAGAGGAAGGGCAGAATGTCAGACGGGGCTGTGTGTCCAATTCTTAACTCTTTGAAAATAAAGTTCGTTCGTTCATTCGTTCAGCAAAAGTCGAAGGGTATGAATGCTAATTGTCCCGGTTGAACGCTGGTTGTGTACCCGGCGGATACATCCTCTAATACGTCTATCCTTGCTGGCCTTACGCTTGATGCCAATTTCCAGCAATCTTAGTCTTGATGACATTGGAATGCACAATAAGAGATAGAAAATATTAAAGATTGAGACAACAAATCTTCTTTAGACAGACATAACTTTGTATAATCGGAATATTAAATGTTATTACTTCTTTCTCGTTCTTTCCTCCTTATCCAGCAAGCCTTTATTGGTAGGAGAACTCAAGCTGTTATGTCACGTGTGTTGCTTGTCAAATCTTCAGAAAAACAGCTTCCCTTTTCATGATCTAATTCAGTGGTTCTCAACATGGGAAATATGCCATGCCATATTTCCATGTGGCCACAGTACGATGGTAAAGTACCTTTTTTTCCAGCTAACAGCGACAATGAGGGGGGTCACAGAGGTTCTTGGGGCTCAGAAGGGGGCGATGAGCAAAAGAAAAGGTTGAGAACCCGTCATCTAACTGATACTGTCAAGCCATCTTCTTCTCCAGAAGTACTGGTGTCTAATAGCAAGGTCTTCAGTTTCTGAAAGTTTGTGATGGTGTCTAATAGCTTGCACAGTGGCAATTTGTCCACACCATATTACTTAATGTTTAGTTCCTGAGATTCTCTGAGGATACAAAGAATAGGAGTCCTCATCATCTTCGGGTGCCATCTCCACAACGAAAATCGGCTGTAATGGATCTCTAACGGATTCTGTCTCTTATCTAGATGGTGCACTTTGATACGCTCTTTCCTGTCCATCTCTTGATGTTATCTTCCCATTTATAGCGCTGTCTTCCTCTTGCACGTTTGCCTTCAACTCTCCTTTCTATTATGGTCTTCTGCAAGGTGTTATGTCTTTTTATACACATATGACCCTAACAGGGTAAACATCAACTCTGTTCTGTTTCTATCCCAAACATGTTCACGCCATGTGCAAAGTACACATAGTGATAATTCTTTATCGTGCCGCGCTTACCAGCACCATACTCTTGGTTATTCTCTGACATGTGGCGTGCAATAGCCAACGCCACAAAGGTGTTATGTCTTTTTATCTGACTAATTTGAATCTCCTTTATTAGTCCTCTGTTCATGCCTTGGAATAGGACTACTACTTACGTAAAAGGAAAAAAATAAGGGTAAAGGATCCCGTTACACGCCCATTGAGGCATATTGGGAATATGGTGTTAGGCCCATATTTTCTTGACCATCGGCACACTAGGGGTGATGTGGTCAGCATCACGCCGACCGCCTTAAACTTCCCAGAGTTGCTCTGGTACCCAATTCACGAGACTGCTTCCTTAAGCAGTTGGTAATATGCGACCTATATACGGTGTTACAAGTGGTTGGTAACCTCAACTTGTAATACAAATTGATAAAGAAACCACCACGGTAAGAGATAGTCAATACATAGGTTCCGGCTTACGGTATCGGAGGCAGCGAATATCGATAATAGGTAGGTACAGGTACCAAGGCAAAGGGGTTACTTCTCATTCTGCAGAGGCAGCGAATTTTAAAAAAAAAAATTATAAATAGCACCGTTGGTTATACACTTGGCTCTGTTGAAACTTTCATCGTGTGTGTTAACGTATCACGTTATCACTAGCCAATCTAAATACCGAACCATTATCAAATCTGCAACAAAGAAAAGTTGGTCCTTTTTGAAACACTTGCAGGTATCAAATTTCGTCAGCTTCCAGCGAAAAGTACATTCGGACACGCCTTGTGAATGGACACTAACCGATATTAAACTGGTAAACACTTTTAAGCACCTTCCAAAAGATGCTGATTAAATCTTAGTGGGCAGATCACATTTTCTGTGTGTGTGTGTGTGTGTGCTAATTTGTCTTTCTTCAGGTTGACCTTATGGACAACAGGGGTCTTGTTCTCCTTCAAACCCGCTTTTTGGCAGACAATTAGGGTTAGAATTTATGATCAGCGATAGTTACCTGAGCTCAGCATGGCAATTATAGACGAAACTATACCTTGCTTAACCCTCTATTGGGCCATTTATGAAATAGTTGGAAAAAAAATTCTTGGAGTGGTTTTTGTGGCTGTCCCATGTCTGAAAAGTGGTGTGAAGGTTAATTTTGGGCAAAAAAATGTTTAGTTAGTGTTTTATGGGTATGTTGCCAATTGGCAACAAATCACCATTAAGGTTGGGAACATTTATTGTTGCCATTTGGCAACATATATCTTTTAACTATGTTTTTATGTCTAACAACATCTATTTCACCTTTTTTTACTCCCTACCTACATGTAATATTTAAACAGTAAATAGCAGACAACAAAATTTGTGAAACTTCATGAAGTTAAGTGTAATTTATACAGAAAATGCCACACATACAATGAAACATATAGTTACTGAAAAAAAAAAAAAAATCTTCTGTCTCGTGACTCAATCACAGCTCCACACTCATGTTTCATGAAATACTTTGAAACAGTTTGAATGTTTATTGAGGCACAAGTGTAGGTTACACTTCTCACAGACAGTTCTGGAGTACCCCTTGCATCCAGGAAGTTTGCATCTCCCTTTGTTGGTGACGGAATTGGGGCTGTGGCCAACATTGTCAGTTCTGACATGAAAAGGAGGTACATTTGCTGTTTGCCCTCTCTTCTTTTTAGCCACCAGCTGTGTCTCAGTGCTTCCTGATGGCCTTCCCCTTTTATTATTTTCACTTTTTCCTGCTTTTAGGAGACACAAAGCAATCTGCAACTTGAAATCAACTAATGGTAGTCTGTCCTTTTTTTCCATACCATCCTTACACACATCTGAACAATAAGTTAGCCAAGCTTGCACCACAGAAACATCCAGGAAATGAAACAATATTCTGTGGTACCATTTCTTGGATCTAATAGGTATACGATAGAGTGCCAGCAAGGAGTCCAGCAAATCTACCCCTCCCATGAACATGTTATATTCTTTCACAGCTGCAGGGCAAGAAATGTGTATTTCCTTCTTGGCTTTTCTGTCCCATCTTCTGACTACACATTCTGGTTCAACTGCTGCATAGGTGCTTAGCAGTGTGACTGCTTTATTGTCATACCATTTGATAGCTTTCAATGTGGCTCCGTTTGTTGCTGCAGTACAAACAACAGATGACCCTCTTCCTTTCGTTTTCAGTTCCTTATCGGAACACAGATTACACCCTTTCAGCCGGTTTGCGCGGACAGTGCCAAGACATGCAATGCCTTGTTTCCAGAGGCATGCCTGCAATGCTGGCGAATTAAACCAGTTGTCAAAATATACTTTATGCCACACATTTTTAGGGATACGTTGAAGAAGTCTCAGCACGATATTAGCTGATGCTCCTAAATCAGGTTGGCCAGGACACACGTCAATTTTTCCAGTGTAAATTTCAAAATCATGAATCAAACCAGAAATGCTTGAACAAACGAAGACTTTATAGCCCCACTTTTTGTGTTTCTTTGGGTTGTACTGACGCAGAGATGATTGACCTTTGAATGGGATAACTTGCTCATCAATGCTCAGCCTTTCTGCTGGTTTGATTGAATTGAATTTCACTTTCAGAGCGTCAACTAAAGGTCTTAATTTGAACAATTTGTCGCCTTCATTGTCTTGCTGCTTGTTGTTGTCATTGCAGTGAATGTTACTTTTGATTTCTTTAAACCTCTTGTTCGTCATAGTATCAGCAACAAGTCCATAGCGCGTTGTAGAGTCCCAGTACAATTTACAACTGGGCATTCTAACAATACTCATCATAAACGCAATTCCAAAAAACTGTTCCAGTTCTGGCTGGCTCAATCTGAGAGGCTTCATGATGTTTTTCTGGATGCTGTACTTGTTTGATTCAGTGACCATATGTGCCATTGTATCATCATCAATGAATCTGCGGAAGTATTCTATTGGTTCTGAGGTAACTGATACGTGTGCCGAATCACCAGAGAAGGGCGGAGCTTCAGAAGATACATCTGAGGCTTCACGGTGTCTCCATAGCATCCGACGACGATCATAGGTTACATCTGTGTCCTCCAGCTCTGATGCAGATGATTCTGAAAAAAAAAGAAAACAAAGATATTAATTATCTGGCAACATAAACAATCATTTATTGGTATACTGGTGTACATGTTATTATTCTGATAATAGTAATAATGATAAAAATTATTCTAATCCACATTATGGTATAAAGCGTTCCACAAGTATGTCTCCGTCAGCCGATATTTAGTACCTGATGGACTAGGCTGAAACTGTACATAGGTTGTACACTGATGGACAAGGCTACAACTGCAGTCTGAAATAAAGTGGCCACATTAAAAAAAAAAACATCAATTAAATTCAACAAACCTGAATCGGTTGTGTCCGAGGAAGGGCCGGGTTGCCACGTGTTATCCAGGATGTCTTCAGCCTCACTGTCTGACAGCTCACTATCGCTAGAAGCCTCAGGTATTGGTCTATAGATTGTAGTCTTTTGGCTGTAAAACTTTTGAGGATCCATTGTGTTTAACTGTAAAAAAAAATTTTTAAAAAATGACAACATATACATTTTGTAATTCAAAAGTTTTTCATCACAAAATTGTTTAATCTCATCTGATGATACATTATGTTTTGTGATTACTGGCAATTTTAGTGGTTATCATGTGTAGTTTAGTTCTAAAAGTCAAGTCTAGATGAAGTAAATATGTTTTATTCATTTACAATATTATTAGTAATTTATACTGGTAATTCTACTATTTACATTGACCTTTTTAGGATACATAAAATTGCAAATAACAACTTTTTTTTAAATGATGAAGTTTAATCAATTATAATGAGAATAAAATACTAATGTTGTTGATTACAGAGAAATACAACATTAAATATCATTTATTAGGTAAAAAGCAACTGTTGCCAATTGGCAACATGAAGTGGTTTTTATTCCTTAATCGACTTTTGTTGCCAAATGGCAACATACCTAAAATGTAAAATAAGAGCAACTTATTTTATTTATTTATAACTATTAAAGCATTTGTTACAAAGATAAGTGGTTTAAGTTACTCAACATATTTTTTATACACCGTTTTCATAAGGAATTTTAAAAAATAATGTGAAGTAAACTCACCTCTCAATTCGATCTTGCAAACCAGCTACCATGCCTTGACAAAAGAGTGCGTGAAAAAAAAGTATTTCTCCGACAAATGAGTTACCCGGTAATTTAAAATTGGGAATGTTTCTAGAACACAATAAAACAAAAAAATTATTAATTTGAACGCCGGATAGTGAAATAGATGACTTTAAACGGTATGTTGCTGTAAAGGGCAATTTTTACTATCTTGCAATATAATACATTTATATACTTATTATGTTCGCAAATATTTTGTAATCAAAGTATTTCCTTTTTAAGTGCTTAAGGAGAAGTCATTTTTGAGTTACTTCCCTTGAAAGTAGTTCCGTCATCTTCGATCGGACTCCGCGGACGAGTCTAGGCCTACTGCGATTTATTCTTTGGCTGGGTAGGAATAGATTGTTCTTGCTTCAGTATATCTATGGCCTGAATTTATACGTAGTGTTTGTATGAGTAGGACGAGTCTGTCTTATATATGGATATCTTTACATTTCTAAGTCGAACTATGTTGGTTGTCGCTAGAAAAGGTCAAAGGCTATGCAGCGGAAGTATCGCTAGCAAGGGGTGTGATTCATGGCCGTCATCCTGTCTGGATGTCGAATTTTGTTG
This sequence comes from Oreohelix idahoensis, assembly GCA_024509875.1. NCBI lineage: Eukaryota > Metazoa > Mollusca > Gastropoda > Stylommatophora > Oreohelicidae > Oreohelix > Oreohelix idahoensis. The sequence continues at coordinate 79,450 of JAMPIV010005847.1, read as the reverse complement.
TAGCAGGCCTATCGCCGAAAAAATGATCTATAAGTCAATGGGGAAAAGTGATAGTCATTTAGACATGTTGTATGTACTTTACCCCAGTGTTTATTCTCTTTTGCCAAGGAATGGCAAAGTTATATTTCGCATAGAAAGGTAAAACCACAATTTATTATGAACTTGGGCTTCGCCATCGTTGTCGATAAACAGATGCACAGTGGTACTTTTGAAAAGAATATTTATTCAAAGGAAGACGACATTCCTATGTATCAACACTAGATTGTATGATATTATTCAATCACCTCTATGAGAGAAGCTATGAAGAAATGAGGACATTTAACGAATGACCAATTTTGGTCTGGGTCCTATAGTGAGTGAAACTCACGAGAGAAGAACAGCCATGTTGAAATTCATATACTTTGTATTTATCGAGTGAGAAAAAGGGATGCCTGTACTATCGCTCGATGAACCAAGAGATCACTGCTACATGTGAGAACCCATGTCTGGGATTCCTATATCTTTATGGAAAATATATATATTGAACTTTACGTGAAGGGATATTCACTAGACGAGGTTAGGTCTAGGAGCCTTCCTATATATTGGTTATGGTCTGACGTGCCCAGTCAGTAAAGCCAGATGATTTACATGATGGAACTCTGAATGCTTATTTACGAATGCTCCATTATGATATTTGCCAAGCATGAATGCTAACTTAAGATGATATTCCTGTGATCAACATTATGCTGTCTATGTCGACATTTGTTCCTGTAACCATACACGTACTGTCCAAGTGTGCGTCCCATTAAATGTTATAAAAAGACCACCGTAGTTCCAGTACTTCTTGAATTCGAACAGTGTGAGTATGAGTGATGTACTACCAACCTGTCAACTCTATCGAATCATGCTACCATTCGCGTTCTGACATTCACATACACACTCATTGTTTACACTCACATTCTTGTCGGAGCCTCATCACGTTCCAGGACAAGATGACCTGTATGACCAAAACTGTGCTGGGTTTAATGAGTTGACAATCGTTACACTTTACTACACCAGTCCCAACATCTACATTTATCAACTGGTGGACATTCACGTCATTTAACAAATAAAGCGTGATTCAACAACTAGTAGCCAGTATGAGTTAACAACTAAACAGAGTTTAACAACTGGTGTGCCAGCTTCCTGGGTCAACCTGCACAGTGACCATATTGAGAAGTAAACTACTGAGACCAGACGTTCCTTGGGGTCTGTTACGACACACAAATACATCAGCAGTACAACTCTACAGTGATGTCAGCGTGACCTGTCCTGTCGACAGTATGCGGTAACTAGGTCAGCGTTTGTTGACATTTGGTTCGTTGGACATTTGCCATACAACTGACAGTGTTACACAGCAAGCTTGGTTGAAACATAGAACATTACACATCAGGACTGGAGAATATTTGACAGTGTTTGCGAAAGGAAATGTTATTGAACTGAGAAGTCCTACATCGATTGTTATCATTCACATCAACGATGGAGCTTCTATTTCTGTGTTGAATTTAAAATAATTAGACCAGAAGTATTTGTTTAATAAAGTACCACAGTACTGTACTATTAGGCAGTGTAACTGAGCCTTCTTTACAACACATTCTTTCTGCAACACTCTATTTACATCATATTGCCATACTATTTATGCAATTATGTATTTATGTTTAAATATTTATATGTGATATTTGTTTGTATCCAGCGGGTTGTTGTTTTGTTGGGCGGTGTCACACAACAGAGTATCCCACGTAATAGAGGGTCTGATGTGTGCGTTTCTATAGGTGCAATTTTCTTGATTGAAAATTTGCTGCGACAGCTGTTGCTATTAGTGTTAGCTGTGAAGACTGTACTCATTGTTGTTTTTGTAATATTCCTCTGTTCTTTAGTTTGTTTTGATTTGTTTGTAATTTGTTGGTCTACCCTATTCTATCTTTCAGTTCTATTCTCAATTTATATTTATATACTGTGGCGTTATTTGTATTTGTTATCCTCTTGCGGTTTATCTTTTATTGTTTTTCCCATTTCATTTATTTCATTTCCGCAAATGTTTTCATGTTCTCCTGTATAACTGTTTTGTTTTGTGCCTGATCGACATACACTATTTAAAATATAGTTGATCATATAAATTGATGTACAAGAATCAACTGATAGTTAATTGCTATTACTAAAGGTACACAGTTGATGATATAAAACACTATTTCTGGTGCACTGCACTTATATTATAGAGTGAACCAGCAACTTATAGCTGTTATTATATAAGGATTTATACAAGACCTTTGTAAGGCTTGTTTCCCACAGTGATTGGGATAGTTAAGTACTATTTTCCACAGGTTAAAAAGTTATCATACAAGGTCTTTGATTAAGACTAAGAAAGTGAATTTATTTACTTTTGCAAATTACTGATCTTATTAGACAAGATGTCTACATTAGATTATTTTATCACACAAGGCAAGGCTCTTGATAAGACTGGTCAGCAATTAGAAGAATGGGCAGTTGCTCAATATGACAAAGCATTAGCTGCTGAAGAAAGAAAAGCATTGATTGAGGAGAAAAGATTAGAAGCTGAGGAAAAAAAAATTACAAAGAGAGTATGAACAAAAGAAATTGCAGATACAGACTGATGAAAAAAGATTCCAGATGGAAATGGAAAAAGAGAAAAGAAAAGATGGAGCTGCTGCAGAAGAGAAAAAATTACAAGCTGCTGCAGAAGAGAAAAAATTACAAGCTGCTGCAGAAGAGAAAAAATTACAAGCTGCTGCAGAAGAAAAAAGATTACAAAGAGAAGCTGAAGCAGAAGAGAAAAAATTACAAGCTGCTAGATAAGAAAAAAGATTACAAAGAGAAGCTGAAGCAGAAGAGAAAAAAGCAATAAGAGAGCATGAACACAAAAAAGAACTTTTAGCATTTGAGTTAGAAAAGTTAAAGTTAACAAACATAAGTGATGGTAATCAAGCATCTGGTGGTAATGGTAAACCCTTTACTTACAAGGTCAAGGTACCAGCGTTCAACCCTTCCAGTGATGACATAACATTCTGGCTAAATAGATTTGAACGCTCGTGTCGAGCACATAATGTGGACAAATCACAATATGCTAACCAGTTATCAGAAAATCTGAAAGGTGATTCTCTGACTAGTTTAAGTTTGGTTGAAGAGGCTGACAAAGATAACTATGATGTTATTAGGGCAGCCTTATTAAAGAAGTATCAGTTGTCTGAAGAGGGTTATCGGAAGTTGTTTAAGACAATGGTGCCTGAGGCAGGTGTAGAATTCTCAGAATTCATTGCAAGGACACGTCTTACATTTGATCGTTGGATTGAGCTATCCAAAACAGAAAAGACTTATGAAGCCCTTATGGACTTGATACTCAGAGACAAGATTATGTCAAGTATAAATAAACCTTTCCTCGAATTCTTACATGAGCGTAAACCTAAGTCTCTAAAAGAAATGGAACAGTATTGTACCCAATACGTCACTGCACATCCGGACGTAGCTATTAGCAACAGTAAGGTTAAAGAAGGTATGCCAGTTGCTTCTGCAACACCATACAACCCTAATCACTCTCACAAATTCCAAGGACCTCAAAATAGGTTTAATAAAAAAGGTAACTATTACAGTTATCAGAACCAAGGTAACCAATCATTTCAGGGTTCTTCTTCGAATACCTGGAGAAGAGCTGACAGCCCTCGATTCAGGGGTGGTCATAATTACAGGAACTTTCGCAAAGGAAGTCATTCTAGAAACTATCCAAGTTTTCCTTCATGGAGACAACAAGATCATAATTACAGAGATACTCATTATAATGAATATGATGATAGTAACCAAAGGAGCTATGATTCAAACCCGAGTAGAGGTTATAATAGTGGAAACAATGATAAGTACAGAGGCAATAATAACAGAGGTAGAGCACAATTCAAAAAAACATAAAGCTCATTACCAGGCGAACTCTGCACAGCAAGAGTCCCACGAAGCCTATAAACAAAATAAAGATAATGATGACTCTAATAATATGGCATGTGCCGCTTTTGATTTTGGGAGAGCATCTCAGTGCCCCCAATGCAAAACATTATTTGAGCCAACCACAGTGTCTACTTTAAGCTGTGGGCATCCTCTTCCCGCTCTTCCTGCGTCAATCGCGCATGATGGGAGAGGTTCTCTTGTCTTACACAAAGGTTTAGTAAATGACAATCCAGTCTCAGTACTTTTTGATTCTGGATGCACAACTATTGGGGTTAGGCAGTCACTCATAGATCCTTCTCATTCTACAGGCAAAGTAGTCAAATGCGTAACATTTGGCGGCACCATAGAGAAATACTCTACCGCTATCATTAGGATTGCTACTCCTTTCTTCACAGGAGATGTACACGCATGTCTTTTGCCGGATCCGATCGCTGATCTTATCATCGGTCGCATTCACGGAGTCAAAGAATGCACTCCGGAGCAAATTTCCGTTTGGGAAAATCAAAATATGCAATCTGCTAATGCGGTAGTCACTAGAGCTCAAGCTCTCAATATGCCTGAAACTTCATCTGTTGAAGATAATGAAGTGCATAACCAAGATGATCCCTTGGTAATTTCTCGTGACTCGTTTATAAAACAACAAGAAGAAGATCCGACTCTTAAGAAATTCTTCACTCTTGTAACGAAAGGTGATCCGAATAAAGATTCAAATTGTAAATCTTGGATTACAATGAAGAATGGCGTACTTGTACGTATGGTGCAAGACTCCACTAAGTCAAGTCATTCTCAGATTCTTGTACCCAAGAATTTGAGAGTTAAGATCTTACAACATGCACACGACTCTCAGTGTGCTGGTCACATGGGTTTTTCCCGTACAAAGTCAAGAGTTCTTGCGGCTTTCTTTTGGCCTTTTGTGAACAAGGACATACGGATCTATTGTCGATCCTGTAAAGTATGTCAAGAAGTCAAATCCAAAGGTCCTCGTCATGCTGCGCCTATTCAGGCTGCAGATATTCCTATTCGTCCATTCCAGAAAATGGCGATAGACATCATTGGTCCATTCAAGATCAAATCTGCTAGAGGACATCAGTTTATCTTAACGTGTGTAGACATGTGCACACGTTGGCCAGAGGCTATCCCTCTAAAGAGCATTACTACCGCTGACATTGCAGATGCTCTTTGGCTTATATTTTCTCGGCTGGGATTCCCCGGAGAAATATTATCAGATCATGGCACCCAACTGATATCGGATACCATGTCTCAAGTAATGTCTACTCTACAGATAGAGAGATCTTTGAGTAGCATCTATCATCCTATGTCCAATGGGATGGTCGAGCGACTAAATAGAACACTTAAGAACTTATTAGGGAAGATAACTGAGGATCATCCTCAAGATTGGGATAGGGTTTTACCCGCGGCCCTCTTCGCGTACAGAGAGGTCCCCAATGAACATACAGGGTTTTCTCCCTTTGAACTTGTCTTTGGCGCGCGACCGCGCGGCCCAATGTCTTTGCTGCATGATCTTATAACAGCTGACAATATTGACGATGACACAAAATCTTCTTACGAGTATGTCATCGCGCTGAGACAAAAGATTATCGAAGCATGCAAATTGGCAACGTCCTCTTCTGAATTTGCTAAGCAGAAGGCAAGACAATTTGCTAATAAGAAGAGAACTTTACGACAACTTTGTCCTGGTGACAAAGCATTTGTTTTGCTACCTTGTCGTGAAAATAGACTCCTTATTAGTTGGAAAGGTCCGTACGATATAATATCGAAAATTTCAGATGTTGACTACATCGTCGATATTAACGGGAAGCATAAAACCTTCCACATCAATATGCTTACGGAGTTCCATGACAGTCCTGACCCATTACTCTGAATAAAGGATGAGGAAACAAGTGTTGCGGACGTTAATCTTCCGCTTGCAATGCTCCCACTTCATTCTAGTGAATCATGGAAAGACGTTACTGTTTCTCCTGATTTGTCTCTAGGAGAACGGCGACAAGTTTCGTCTATGTTACAAACATTTCAGGATGTCCTCACTGACATCCCTGGACAAACTCATGTCATTGAGCATGACATTGTTCTAACTGAACATACTCCAATTAGGGTTAGACCTTATCCTATCCCTATACATTTCCAAACACAGGTTGAAAAGGAGTTGGATGAAATGATAGATTTACAAATAATCGAACCATCCACTTCTGCATATTCTTCGCCGATGGTTATTGTTCGAAAAAAAACAATAACATACGTCTTTGCGTTGACTATCGCAAATTGAATCAAGTTACGAAGTTCGATGCTGAACCTATGCCTTTACTAGAAGAGTTACTTACTCGTCTTTCTAAATCGCATTTTTTCACTAAACTTGATTTGTCTAAAGGATATTGGCAAGTTCCATTATCCGAACGCGCCAAACCTCTTACCGCTTTCTCTACTCCCAGAGGCCTTTTCCAATGGAATTTTATGCCTTTCGGCCTTATGAACGCACCAGCTACATTTGTACGCATGATGCGTCGAATCCTATCGTATCGGTCAGATGTCATTGCTTATCTAGACGACATCTGTCTTTTCAGCGATACTTGGGAAGATCACTATTCAGGGTTAGTTGAATTATTATCAACTCTGCGTGAGTATAACCTGACAGCAAAACCATCCAAAGCTTGTATTGGCTTTAGCGAAATTGCTTTCTTAGGCCATCGAGTAGGTCACGGTTTCTTGAAGACAGAAGACCATAATATCACTAAGATACTTAACATCTCTATCCCTAGGACTAAAAAGCAAGTGCGAAGTCTTTTAGGTCTCATACAATTTTATGGACGTTTCATTCCGAATCTGTCCTCTATCATGGCACCTCTCTCTACACTATTAAAGAAAGGGTCGCCTAACATGGTTCACTGGTCTCATGAATGCCAATCTTCACTAGAGAAGATCAAAACTATGTTTTCATCACCACCTATTTTAGTGTTACCTACAACAGATAAGACATTTGTTCTTCGTAGTGACGCTTCATCCACTGGGATTGGAGCGGCACTAATGCAAGAGTACTCTGGAACTCTGCATCCTGTAATGTATATATCCAGAAAACTTAATGCTGCAGAAAGGAATTACTCGGTTTTAGACCGTGAATTATTGGCAATGGTTTGGTCAATTCTCAAACTCCAAAGATTCCTTCTGGGCGCGCATTTCGTATTGGAAACTGACCAAAAAGCTCTTACGGCTATCCAAAGTAAGAACTTGAAGAGCTCGAGATCAACTCGATACGCAATCGCTCTTCAACCTTTTCATTTCTCGGTACGAGCTATCCGTGGTTCAGAAAATGTGATGGCGGACATTCTGTCCAGATGCCCACATGATGCCACTTAACTGTTAAATATTGGATCTTTTTAATATGTATAACTTTACAACAGTTATTTTTTGTTTCTTTACTAAGATACACATTTGTAATTTAATAATAGAATGATGGTATCGCTACTTAGCGGTTTATTGATGTTTATTCACCGCTGTTCTTTGATGATTGTTTCTTCATAAATCATAAATTTAAGATTATAGTGTGAATTTTTGGTATGCATTGTATAATTACCAGAATTGTATTATACGTACATCACACCTTCCTGGAAACATTTATTCGTAGAGAAACAATTTCTCTCAGATTTTGAGATATATTCTCACCGGTCATATTAGGAATTATAGTTATTCCTGATATTTTCATCTGCGCAGTATTCTTGCGTTGTGAGCCTATTCTACGTGCTCCTAGATGTATTTAAAAAAAAAAAAAAAATTTTTATTTTATTTTTTTTCCCCGGGAGGTGTGGTAAGACTGTAAAGGGCAATTTTTACTATCTTGCAATATAATACATTTATATACTTATTATGTTCGCAAATATTTTGTAATCAAAGTATTTCCTTTTTAAGTGCTTAAGGAGAAGTCATTTTTGAGTTACTTCCCTTGAAAGTAGTTCCGTCATCTTCGATCGGACTCCGCGGACGAGTCTAGGCCTACTGCGATTTATTCTTTGGCTGGGTAGGAATAGATTGTTCTTGCTTCAGTATATCTATGGCCTGAATTTATACGTAGTGTTTGTATGAGTAGGACGAGTCTGTCTTATATATGGATATCTTTACATTTCTAAGTCGAACTTTGTTGGTTGTCGCTAGAAAAGGTCAAAGGCTATGCAGCGGAAGTATCGCTAGCAAGGGGTGTGATTCATGGCCGTCATCCTGTCTGGATGTCGAATTTTGTTGTAGCAGGCCTATCGCCGAAAAAGTGATCTATAAGTCAATGGGGAAAAGTGATAGTCATTTAGACATGTTGTATGTACTTTACCCCAGTGTTTATTCTCTTTTGCCAAGGAATGGCAAAGTTATATTTCGCATAGAAAGGTAAAACCACAATTTATTATGAACTTGGGCTTCGCCATCGTTGTCGATAAACAGATGCACAGTGGTACTTTTGAAAAGAATATTTATTCAAAGGAAGACGACATTCCTATGTATCAACACTAGATTGTATGATATTATTCAATCACCTCTATGAGAGAAGCTATGAAGAAATGAGGACATTTAACGAATGACCAATTTTGGTCTGGGTCCTATAGTGAGTGAAACTCACGAGAGAAGAACAGCCATGTTGAAATTCATATACTTTGTATTTATCGAGTGAGAAAAAGGGATGCCTGTACTATCGCTCGATGAACCAAGAGATCACTGCTACATGTGAGAACCCATGTCTGGGATTCCTATATCTTTATGGAAAATATATATATTGAACTTTACGTGAAGGGATATTCACTAGACGAGGTTAGGTCTAGGAGCCTTCCTATATATTGGTTATGGTCTGACGTGCCCAGTCAGTAAAGCCAGATGATTTACATGATGGAACTCTGAATGCTTATTTACGAATGCTCCATTATGATATTTGCCAAGCATGAATGCTAACTTAAGATGATATTCCTGTGATCAACATTATGCTGTCTATGTCGACATTTGTTCCTGTAACCATACACGTACTGTCCAAGTGTGCGTCCCATTAAATGTTATAAAAAGACCACCGTAGTTCCAGTACTTCTTGAATTCGAACAGTGTGAGTATGAGTGATGTACTACCAACCTGTCAACTCTATCGAATCATGCTACCATTCGCGTTCTGACATTCACATACACACTCATTGTTTACACTCACATTCTTGTCGGAGCCTCATCACGTTCCAGGACAAGATGACCTGTATGACCAAAACTGTGCTGGGTTTAATGAGTTGACAATCGTTACACTTTACTACACCAGTCCCAACATCTACATTTATCAACTGGTGGACATTCACGTCATTTAACAAATAAAGCGTGATTCAACAACTAGTAGCCAGTATGAGTTAACAACTAAACAGAGTTTAACAACTGGTGTGCCAGCTTCCTGGGTCAACCTGCACAGTGACCATATTGAGAAGTAAACTACTGAGACCAGACGTTCCTTGGGGTCTGTTACGACACACAAAATACATCAGCAGTACAACTCTACAGTGATGTCAGCGTGACCTGTCCTGTCGACAGTATGCGGTAACTAGGTCAGCGTTTGTTGACATTTGGTTCGTTGGACATTTGCCATACAACTGACAGTGTTACACAGCAAGCTTGGTTGAAACATAGAACATTACACATCAGGACTGGAGAATATTTGACAGTGTTTGCGAAAGGAAATGTTATTGAACTGAGAAGTCCTACATCGATTGTTATCATTCACATCAACGATGGAGCTTCTATTTCTGTGTTGAATTTAAAATAATTAGACCAGAAGTATTTGTTTAATAAAGTACCACAGTACTGTACTATTAGGCAGTGTAACTGAGCCTTCTTTACAACACATTCTTTCTGCAACACTCTATTTACATCATATTGCCATACTATTTATGCAATTATGTATTTATGTTTAAATATTTATATGTGATATTTGTTTGTATCCAGCGGGTTGTTGTTTTGGTTGGGCGGTGTCACACAACAGAGTATCCCACGTAATAGAGGGTCTGATGTGTGCGTTTCTATAGGTGCAATTTTCTTGATTGAAAATTTGCTGCGACAGCTGTTGCTATTAGTGTTAGCTGTGAAGACTGTACTCATTGTTGTTTTTGTAATATTCCTCTGTTCTTTAGTTTGTTTTGATTTGTTTGTAATTTGTTGGTCTACCCTATTCTATCTTTCAGTTCTATTCTCAATTTATATTTATATACTGTGGCGTTATTTGTATTTGTTATCCTCTTGCGGTTTATCTTTTATTGTTTTCCCATTTCATTTATTTCATTTCCGCAAATGTTTTCATGTTCTCCTGTATAACTGTTTTGTTTTGTGCCTGATCGACATACACTATTTAAAATATAGTTGATCATATAAATTGATGTACAAGAATCAACTGATAGTTAATTGCTATTACTAAAGGTACACAGTTGATGATATAAAACACTATTTCTGGTGCACTGCACTTATATTATAGAGTGAACCAGCAACTTATAGCTGTTATTATATAAGGATTTATACAAGACCTTTGTAAGGCTTGTTTCCCACAGTGATTGGGATAGTTAAGTACTATTTTCCACAGGTTAAAAAGTTATCATACAAGGTCTTTGATTAAGACTAAGAAAGTGAATTTATTTACTTTTGCAAATTACTGATCTTATTAGACAAGATGTCTACATTAGATTATTTTATCACACAAGGCAAGGCTCTTGATAAGACTGGTCAGCAATTAGAAGAATGGGCAGTTGCTCAATATGACAAAGCATTAGCTGCTGAAGAAAGAAAAAGCATTGATTGAGGAGAAAAGATTAGAAGCTGAGGAAAAAAAATTACAAAGAGAGTATGAACAAAAGAAATTGCAGATACAGACTGATGAAAAAAGATTCCAGATGGAAATGGAAAAAGAGAAAAGAAAAGATGAAGCTGCTGCAGAAGAGAAAAAAATTACAAGCTGCTGCAGAAGAGAAAAAATTACAAGCTGCTGCAGAAGAGAAAAAATTACAAGCTGCTGCAGAAGAAAAAAAATTACAAAGAGAAGCTGAAGCAGAAGAGAAAAAATTACAAGCTGCTGCAGAAGAAAAAAGATTACAAAGAGAAGCTGAAGCAGAAGAGAAAAAAGCAATAAGAGAGAGCATGAACACAAAAAAGAACTTTTAGCATTTGAGTTAGAAAAGTTAAAGTTAACAAACATAAGTGATGGTAATCAAGCATCTGGTGGTAATGGTAAACCCTTTACTTACAAGGTCAAGGTACCAGCGTTCAACCCTTCCAGTGATGACATAACATTCTGGCTAAATAGATTTGAACGCTCGTGTCGAGCACATAATGTGGACAAATCACAATATGCTAACCAGTTATCAGAAAATCTGAAAGGTGATTCTCTGACTAGTTTAAGTTTGGTTGAAGAGGCTGACAAAGATAACTATGATGTTATTAGGGCAGCCTTATTAAAGAAGTATCAGTTGTCTGAAGAGGGTTATCGGAAGTTGTTTAAGACAATGGTGCCTGAGGCAGGTGTAGAATTCTCAGAATTCATTGCAAGGACACGTCTTACATTTGATCGTTGGATTGAGCTATCCAAAACAGAAAAGACTTATGAAGCCCTTATGGACTTGATACTCAGAGACAAGATTATGTCAAGTATAAATAAACCTTTCCTCGAATTCTTACATGAGCGTAAACCTAAGTCTCTAAAAGAAATGGAACAGTATTGTACCCAATACGTCACTGCACATCCGGACGTAGCTATTAGCAACAGTAAGGTTAAAGAAGGTATGCCAGTTGCTTCTGCAACACCATACAACCCTAATCACTCTCACAAATTCCAAGGACCTCAAAATAGGTTTAATAAAAAAGGTAACTATTACAGTTATCAGAACCAAGGTAACCAATCATTTCAGGGTTCTTCTTCGAATACCTGGAGAAGAGCTGACAGCCCTCGATTCAGGGGTGGTCATAATTACAGGAACTTTCGCAAAGGAAGTCATTCTAGAAACTATCCAAGTTTTCCTTCATGGAGACAACAAGATCATAATTACAGAGATACTCATTATAATGAATATGATGATAGTAACCAAAGGAGCTATGATTCAAACCCGAGTAGAGGTTATAATAGTGGAAACAATGATAAGTACAGAGGCAATAATAACAAAGGTAGAGCACAATTCAAAAAACATAAAGCTCATTACCAGGCGAACTCTGCACAGCAAGAGTCCCACGAAGCCTATAAACAAAATAAAGATAATGATGACTCTAATAATATGGCATGTGCCGCTTTTGATTTTGGGAGAGCATCTCAGTGCCCCCAATGCAAAACATTATTTGAGCCAACCACAGTGTCTACTTTAAGCTGTGGCCATCCTCTTCCCGCTCTTCCTGCGTCAATCGCGCATGATGGGAGAGGTTCTCTTGTCTTACACAAAGGTTTAGTAAATGACAATCCAGTCTCAGTACTTTTTGATTCTGGATGCACAACTATTGGGGTTAGGCAGTCACTCATAGATCCTTCTCATTCTACAGGCAAAGTAGTCAAATGCGTAACATTTGGCGGCACCATAGAGAAATACTCTACCGCTATCATTAGGATTGCTACTCCTTTCTTCACAGGAGATGTACACGCATGTCTTTTGCCGGATCCGATCGCTGATCTTATCATCGGTCGCATTCACGGAGTCAAAGAATGCACTCCGGAGCAAATTTCCGTTTGGGAAAATCAAAATATGCAATCTGCTAATGCGGTAGTCACTAGAGCTCAAGCTCTCAATATGCCTGAAACTTCATCTGTTGAAGATAATGAAGTGCATAACCAAGATGATCCCTTGGTAATTTCTCGTGACTCGTTTATAAAACAACAAGAAGAAGATCCGACTCTTAAGAAATTCTTCACTCTTGTAACGAAAGGTGATCCGAATAAAGATTCAAATTGTAAATCTTGGATTACAATGAAGAATGGCGTACTTGTACGTATGGTGCAAGACTCCACTAAGTCAAGTCATTCTCAGATTCTTGTACCCAAGAATTTGAGAGTTAAGATCTTACAACATGCACACGACTCTCAGTGTGCTGGTCACATGGGTTTTTCCCGTACAAAGTCAAGAGTTCTTGCGGCTTTCTTTTGGCCTTTTGTGAACAAGGACATACGGATCTATTGTCGATCCTGTAAAGTATGTCAAGAAGTCAAATCCAAAGGTCCTCGTCATGCTGCGCCTATTCAGGCTGCAGATATTCCTATTCGTCCATTCCAGAAAATGGCGATAGACATCATTGGTCCATTCAAGATCAAATCTGCTAGAGGACATCAGTTTATCTTAACGTGTGTAGACATGTGCACACGTTGGCCAGAGGCTATCCCTCTAAAGAGCATTACTACCGCTGACATTGCAGATGCTCTTTGGCTTATATTTTCTCGGCTGGGATTCCCCGGAGAAATATTATCAGATCATGGCACCCAACTGATATCGGATACCATGTCTCAAGTAATGTCTACTCTACAGATAGAGAGATCTTTGAGTAGCATCTATCATCCTATGTCCAATGGGATGGTCGAGCGACTAAATAGAACACTTAAGAACTTATTAGGGAAGATAACTGAGGATCATCCTCAAGATTGGGATAGGGTTTTACCCGCGGCCCTCTTCGCGTACAGAGAGGTCCCCAATGAACATACAGGGTTTTCTCCCTTTGAACTTGTCTTTGGCGCGCGACCGCGCGGCCCAATGTCTTTGCTGCATGATCTTATAACAGCTGACAATATTGACGATGACACAAAATCTTCTTACGAGTATGTCATCGCGCTGAGACAAAAGATTATCGAAGCATGCAAATTGGCAACGTCCTCTTCTGAATTTGCTAAGCAGAAGGCAAGACAATTTGCTAATAAGAAGAGAACTTTACGACAACTTTGTCCTGGTGACAAAGCATTTGTTTTGCTACCTTGTCGTGAAAATAGACTCCTTATTAGTTGGAAAGGTCCGTACGATATAATATCGAAAATTTCAGATGTTGACTACATCGTCGATATTAACGGGAAGCATAAAACCTTCCACATCAATATGCTTACGGAGTTCCATGAACGTCCTGACTATCTACAGCCTATTTTCCAGGCAACGGACGATTCTCATGTCAAACATGGTCATTACTCATCACTGTCTGTAATACAGGATGAGGAAACAAGTTTTTCGGATGTTAATCTTCCGCTTCCAATGATCCCACTTCATTCTAGTGAATCATGGAAAGACGTTACTGTTTCTCCTGATTTGTCTCTAGGAGAACGGCGACAAGTTTCGTCTATGTTACAAACATTTCAGGATGTCCTCACTGACATCCCTGGACAAACTCATGTCATTGAGCATGACATTGTTCTAACTGAACATACTCCAATTAGGGTTAGACCTTATCCTATCCCTATACATTTCCAAACACAGGTTGAAAAGGAGTTGGATGAAATGATAGATTTACAAATAATCGAACCATCCACTTCTGCATATTCTTCGCCGATGGTTATTGTTCGAAAAAAAGACAATAACATACGTCTTTGCGTTGACTATCGCAAATTGAATCAAGTTACGAAGTTCGATGCTGAACCTATGCCTTTACTAGAAGAGTTACTTACTCGTCTTTCTAAATCGCATTTTTTCACTAAACTTGATTTGTCTAAAGGATATTGGCAAGTTCCATTATCCGAACGCGCCAAACCTCTTACCGCTTTCTCTACTCCCAGAGGCCTTTTCCAATGGAATTTTATGCCTTTCGGCCTTATGAACGCACCAGCTACATTTGTACGCATGATGCGTCGAATCCTATCGTATCGGTCAGATGTCATTGCTTATCTAGACGACATCTGTCTTTTCAGCGATACTTGGGAAGATCACTATTCAGGGTTAGTTGAATTATTATCAACTCTGCGTGAGTATAACCTGACAGCAAAACCATCCAAAGCTTGTATTGGCTTTAGCGAAATTGCTTTCTTAGGCCATCGAGTAGGTCACGGTTTCTTGAAGACAGAAGACCATAATATCACTAAGATACTTAACATCTCTATCCCTAGGACTAAAAAGCAAGTGCGAAGTCTTTTAGGTCTCATACAATTTTATGGACGTTTCATTCCGAATCTGTCCTCTATCATGGCACCTCTCTCTACACTATTAAAGAAAGGGTCGCCTAACATGGTTCACTGGTCTCATGAATGCCAATCTTCACTAGAGAAGATCAAAACTATGTTTTCATCACCACCTATTTTAGTGTTACCTACAACAGATAAGACATTTGTTCTTCGTAGTGACGCTTCATCCACTGGGATTGGAGCGGCACTAATGCAAGAGTACTCTGGAACTCTGCATCCTGTAA
Source organism: Oreohelix idahoensis (assembly GCA_024509875.1). Taxonomy (NCBI): domain Eukaryota; kingdom Metazoa; phylum Mollusca; class Gastropoda; order Stylommatophora; family Oreohelicidae; genus Oreohelix; species Oreohelix idahoensis. Next base: position 64,133 of record JAMPIV010005847.1, on the reverse strand, counting down.
TGTATATATCCAGAAAACTTAATGCTGCAGAAAGGAATTACTCGGTTTTAGACCGTGAATTATTGGCAATGGTTTGGTCAATTCTCAAACTCCAAAGATTCCTTCTGGGCGCGCATTTCGTAGTGGAAACTGACCAAAAAGCTCTTACGGCTATCCAAAGTAAGAACTTGAAGAGCTCGAGATCAACTCGATACGCAATCGCTCTTCAACCTTTTCATTTCTCGGTACGAGCTATCCGTGGTTCAGAAAATGTGATGGCGGACATTCTGTCCAGATGCCCACATGATGCCACTTAACTGTTAAATATTGGATCTTTTTAATATGTATAACTTTACAACAGTTATTTTTTGTTTCTTTACTAAGATACACATTTGTAATTTAATAATAGAATGATGGTATCGCTACTTAGCGGTTTATTGATGTTTATTCACCGCTGTTCTTTGATGATTGTTTCTTCATAAATCATAAATTTAAGATTATAGTGTGAATTTTTGGTATGCATTGTATAATTACCAGAATTGTATTATACGTACATCACACCTTCCTGGAAACATTTATTCGTAGAGAAACAATTTCTCTCAGATTTTGAGATATATTCTCACCGGTCATATTAGGAATTATAGTTATTCCTGATATTTTCATCTGCGCAGTATTCTTGCGTTGTGAGCCTATTCTACGTGCTCCTAGATGTATTTAAAAAAAAAAAATTTTATTTTTTTTTTCCCGGGAGGTGTGGTAAGACTGTAAAGGGCAATTTTTACTATCTTGCAATATAATACATTTATATACTTATTATGTTCGCAAATATTTTGTAATCAAAGTATTTCCTTTTTAAGTGCTTAAGGAGAAGTCATTTTTGAGTTACTTCCCTTGAAAGTAGTTCCGTCATCTTCGATCGGACTCCGCGGACGAGTCTAGGCCTACTGCGATTTATTCTTTGGCTGGGTAGGAATAGATTGTTCTTGCTTCAGTATATCTATGGCCTGAATTTATACGTAGTGTTTGTATGAGTAGGACGAGTCTGTCTTATATATGGATATCTTTACATTTCTAAGTCGAACTATGTTGGTTGTCGCTAGAAAAGGTCAAAGGCTATGCAGCGGAAGTATCGCTAGCAAGGGGTGTGATTCATGGCCGTCATCCTGTCTGGATGTCGAATTTTGTTGTAGCAGGCCTATCGCCGAAAAAGTGATCTATAAGTCAATGGGGAAAAGTGATAGTCATTTAGACATGTTGTATGTACTTTACCCCAGTGTTTATTCTCTTTTGCCAAGGAATGGCAAAGTTATATTTCGCATAGAAAGGTAAAACCACAATTTATTATGAACTTGGGCTTCGCCATCGTTGTCGATAAACAGATGCACAGTGGTACTTTTGAAAAGAATATTTATTCAAAGGAAGACGACATTCCTATGTATCAACACTAGATTGTATGATATTATTCAATCACCTCTATGAGAGAAGCTATGAAGAAATGAGGACATTTAACGAATGACCAATTTTGGTCTGGGTCCTATAGTGAGTGAAACTCACGAGAGAAGAACAGCCATGTTGAAATTCATATACTTTGTATTTATCGAGTGAGAAAAAGGGATGCCTGTACTATCGCTCGATGAACCAAGAGATCACTGCTACATGTGAGAACCCATGTCTGGGATTCCTATATCTTTATGGAAAATATATATATTGAACTTTACGTGAAGGGATATTCACTAGACGAGGTTAGGTCTAGGAGCCTTCCTATATATTGGTTATGGTCTGACGTGCCCAGTCAGGAAAGCCAGATGATTTACATGATGGAACTCTGAATGCTTATTTACGAATGCTCCATTATGATATTTGCCAAGCATGAATGCTAACTTAAGATGATATTCCTGTGATCAACATTATGCTGTCTATGTCGACATTTGTTCCTGTAACCATACACGTACTGTCCAAGTGTGCGTCCCATTAAATGTTATAAAAAGACCACCGTAGTTCCAGTACTTCTTGAATTCGAACAGTGTGAGTATGAGTGATGTACTACCAACCTGTCAACTCTATCGAATCATGCTACCATTCGCGTTCTGACATTCACATACACACTCATTGTTTACACTCACATTCTTGTCGGAGCCTCATCACGTTCCAGGACAAGATGACCTGTATGACCAAAACTGTGCTGGGTTTAATGAGTTGACAATCGTTACACTTTACTACACCAGTCCCAACATCTACATTTATCAACTGGTGGACATTCACGTCATTTAACAAATAAAGCGTGATTCAACAACTAGTAGCCAGTATGAGTTAACAACTAAACAGAATTTAACAGTTGCCAAATGGCAACAAGGCCCAATAGAGGGTTAATGATCCTAGTAATACAACTATCCCGCTATCTTTCCTATCTCGTCCTTGCCTTACTAATGTTGGAAACCTCTGATATAAGGTGTATGAGAAACTGGAACAAGTGTATGCTCGCATCTGTTCAGGCTACGTTCTCCTTTTAAGATCTCACAACATGGTCCTGTATAATCAAAACGCGTTTACATGTAAGTGTTGTATTGAGTGCTATATAGAGTAATATTGTTGAATTTAGCCTGTCAAATCCTCAGCCAAATCCTTACTTCTGAACTCATACGTGCCGCTCAGTTTTCCATCATCGCCTCTTTGGATCCGCCCTCAGGGGGCGGTACAGCCCACTTTAGGAACCACTGCTCTTGGCCCTCTGTCCTGGATGGCTGTATTTGGCCGTACATATTGTTTGTTGTCTTCTTCTTCTTCTTCTTGTGATCGCATCTTTGATGATTACACCGTCAGACGAGTTCTCATGATGAATTCGACTGTTGTTTGAAGTTCCTCTTTAACTCCATATAGCTTTGAGTTTAGTGTTGAGTCATTCGGCCAGTATATCTTTCTTAACTGGTCATACAGAGGACAGTCCTGTAGAACATGTTCAGCAGTTTGTTCGTTTAATCCACATGTGCACAGTGGTGAAGCAGACAATCGTAGCTTGTGCATGTGTTTATTCAGTTTGTTATGCCCTGTCCTGAGTCGAAAAATAGTTATCTGTCCCTGCCGGTCGAGAGTGTGATAGTCGTCTTTGGGTTGGTTCTGTTCTCTTCTGATAGTCTGGATAGCTCTCTTTTTCTCAAAGTATGTGACTTCATTATCTTCTTGTTCACATTCTCCTCCCTTTTTTGCACGTTTATCTGCCTTTTCATTTCCGGGTACACCACAATGAGATGGTACCCACTGAAGTATGGTTCTCTTTTTGGCAGCTACCTTGTTTAGTTCATTTCTCAGATGCGGGAGTTTACCACCCTTGAGAGCTTGCAGGACAGACAGTGCATCTGTGAGGATGACTACCTGGTGGCAGTCAGAGTTGGTGTTATAAATCATATTTGCAGCTTGCTCTAGAGCTTGAACCTCAGCTGTATAGTTGGAACAGAATTTACCAGTGGGAATGTGCCTAGTCTCATAGTGGTTGTCAGGATATGAGATAAAGATACCGGCACCTCCATTCCTAACAGCATTAGTTGCTGATCCATCTGTATAGGCATGTATCCATGATTGATCGGGATAGCTTTCTTGGATCATACTCAATGTAGCAGTTCGTTTTTGCAGATCATTATACTCACATCCACTTGTGAGACCACTGACTGATGTATTAATTTGGAGGGCACTGCTGGCCTGCTCCCATGGTACAGGGTATAGGGTGGGCTTCAATGGTGTTGTCTTCATGGATAGGTCTTCTTGATGCTGTCTTATAAGTCTTTTCCCCGATGCACAAAGCTGCTACGCTTTAGACGTCCCAATGCCAGATCATCTAGTCTTGCCTTCATTGGGTGCATTGGCATACTGTTGTACTTTTCCATCTGGATCATGGTTTTTGTGTCTCTTCTATGGGACAATGTCTGTAATCCAGCAACCTTCTGCATCTCTGTTATTGGTGTAGTTTTCATGGCTCCTGTAATGAGCCTGAGAGCTTGATTTTGCACCTTGTCCAAAGACTGCAGATGTGAGTTAGCAGCTGATGACCATGCTGCTGAGCTAAACTCTAAGTGTGGTCTTATTACTCCATTATAAATCTTCTTTAGATTTCGTTCATTTGCTCCCCAGTTGGTACCTGCTAATTTTCTGAGTATGCCTAGTCGTCTTCGGGCCTTTCCTTCTGCGTTTTCAATATGCTTATTCCATGTAAGCCTTTGGTCAAATGTCACCCCAAGATAGGTGGGGTAGCTTTCTTCCTTGATCACGGTTGTCCCTAGGTGTATGTTAGCTGATTTGTCCTTGGGGGCGAGGGAGAACAGTGTTGTGGAGGTTTTGTCTGTGTTTATTGTGATAAGCCATTTCTCTGCCCATGACACTAGCATGTCTGCTGCCCGCTGCATTCTATAATTTGCTGTGGTGACATTTTCATCAGCGCACCAGAGTACTAGGTCATCTGCATATAAGGCAGCTTTAACTCCTGCAGGGAGATCTTTCACCAGGTCATTGATGTAAACAAGGAAGAGTGTTGGGGAAATTACTCCTCCTTGAGGTACCCCCTGATGGAGCAACACTTTTCTGCTCTGCAGACCGTCAAGAGTGACTCTAGTTCTCCTGTTATGCAAGTATGACTGGATCCATTTCATCATGTTGCCTTGGATTCCACTTCTCCTAAGTTTTGCAATGAGGCCATCTTTCCACACCTTGTCAAAGGCCTGCTTGAAGTCGACCCAGATCGTTAGGACCTTTTTCTTCTCCTGGAAGGCATCTTCTATTGCTTGAGACAAGTAAGTAACTTGGTCTTCTATACTGTAGCATTCTCTAAATCCAGCTTGTTCCGGCACCAGGATCTGCTCAGACTCTAAATACCATTTCAATCTGTGGTTGACTATTCGCTGCATAGTCTTCCCAACACAGCTTGTGAGACTGATTGGCCGGTAACTTGCAGCCTCGGTCTTACATTTTCCCTTTCTTTAGTATGGGTATTGTGATGGCTTCTCTCCATACTTGGGGTACCGTTCCTTTCAACCAGCTGTGGTTGAATATCTCAAGCAGTTTTGTCTTTGCTGCTGAGCTCAGATTTACTAGCATTTCGTTGCTGATTTTGTCTGGGCCGGGTGACTTTTGAAACTTAAGCTTGGAAATAGCCTTCTGTAGTTCTCCTAGTGTGATGGGTTCCCTCATTGGGGCAGGAGTATCTGTCTGTCCCACGGTTGCCAGTATTTCTTTTCTTATCTCTCTCTGATGATCTATGTTAATGGGTAAGTTGCTTTCTGAACTGTATCTTCTAGCAAACAAGTCTGCAGCTTGTTTTCCTCTGAAAAGTTTGCCACCTTCATCCAATGTGATAGTCTGCCTAGGTGAGGAACGCTCTTCATTTAGAGACTTGACTAATCTCCAAAGTTTCCTGCCGTCTTTCTCAAGGTTCAGCGATGCCGTTTTAGTTCTCCAGCTTTTCCGTTTTTCTTCTAGCTTTGTTCTCTGAAACTCTGCTACAGCCTTTTTCCATTTGTTGTGAGTTTCAAGTGAAGGCTGAGACTCTGCGTCCTTTCTAGCCCTGTCCATGGCTTCCTGACGTTCTTGGAGTGTGCTGGACCAGTATGGTATGTAGTTACGCCGGCATCCTTTGGGAATGGTTTCTTTTGCAGCTTGTAGTATGCATCTGTTGAAGTCTTTCACCACTTCATTAATGTCTCTGTTCTGTACCTTGAGGGTAGACAGCAGCGTGTTCACCTGATGCCTGAATAAACCCCAGTTGGCTTTTTTGTAGTTCCATCTTGTAATGGCTGGGCCTGTACTGAGAGTTGCACTCTGGACAGTAAGAAAGATTGGGCGATGGTCGCTTCCCCCTAGTTGGTCTCCTACTTCTCTACTAATAGATCCAGCTATATCTGGTGTGGAGAAGGCAAGATCTGGTGTTGAAGTTGTGTGCCATCCTCTGGAGTAGAAGGTAGGAGTATCTGTGGCATTATTGACTAGGATTAGGGAGTGATCATCTTGCCAAGTTTCAACCTCTTCACCTCTGTGATCCAGATGGTTATAGCCCCAGCTCTGGGAGTGGCTATTAAAGTCTCCAACTGCTATAAAGTTGGTGGCTGGTACCTGTATAGAGCTGAGACTCAGGGGTTTGTTGTTCGGACAGTAATAGTTCAGGAGTTCTATTTCCATCTTGTCTACCTTTATCTGCAACAGCTGATATTCTGCTCCATCCATGAAGGTTTTCCTTTCGTGTGCAGGAATGTTATTCCTTACAAGAGTAAGTACTCCTCCTTTTCGTCTATCTTTTCTGTCGGATCTGAAGCATTGATATCCCCTTATTTTAAAGGTTTGATCTGCTTTCAAGTGAGTCTCTTGGATACAGCAAACACTGACTTGCTTCTCATACAAGATGTTTTCCAGCTCTGTCTTTTTGCTGTATCCAGCCTGCTTGCTGTTCACTCCCTCTGCATTCCAGTGCATCATGACAAGTGGCACTCTGGGTTTCTCTTTTTCTGTTTTGTTTTGGTCAGTAGTTCTCCTCCGCCGTCTGTTGACTCCACAAGACGGTCTAGAGGGTCCTCCAGTAGCTGAGGGTGGGCTCTGTCGAGGCTCAGAGCCCGGCACTGCACCTGCCTGGTGGAGCTCCACAGGGCGAGCACCAGAACGAGATTTATTTGACGGTGTACTCTCCATAGAAAAAAAAAAGCGAGTTGCATGATACTGTGGTTTCCGGTGCGCCTTCTGGCCCAGTATCTACGACTTTAGCACCTGTTCAACGGGAGAGTGGGCTCATCCCTAATCTGTTTATGTTCCCAGTAGTAGACTATTCGCAAGCAGCCTGGGGGTGTCACTGCTCTGCGCGGACCTTGTTTACCGAGGCGGCGTCCGAGCTCGTATGGTGAAAATATGGTTGCGTTATCTTCAAAATAGCCCTGTCTTTCCCGTGGCTTTTCTGCCATCCTGCAACTTTGAGTTAGGGAGTTCTGAGCTCCAGTCTCTTTCCCAGGCATTTTATCCTGGCCTGGCACGCATACAGAGGACCCCACTTCTGGTTCTAAGTTAGCAGTTTGGGATAGGTGGGGTAGCACACTGTGCATTCCCCGTCATCCAGGGGGCTCTCCAACTATGCAGAGCTTGCACAATGCTGTGCTCTGGTTCTGGGCTCTCCCAAGGAATCCTCACGTCCTGCACAGAGCCACTTCCCGATACCCACCACCTGCCAACCCTCCATTGTAGAAATCTCCTGCATGCGGCCATCCAGTCAAGAGCCAGTATTAAGTCTGGTGCCCAAGTGATCCCCCCAAGCTCAGTGTGCAATGCTGGGTTCTCATCATGCTGCAACACAGGAGGGATTGTGATGCTCAGCCATCTCTCTCAATTCTGCACCGATAAGTGACATCGGGGACTTAAACTGTGCCTCAGTACTGGGAGGCCCCGTTTCCGGGTACACCACACACAGCCAATTGAGGCAACGGTCGCCGTGGGCGTGATAGACGACAAACAGTGAAGAATGAGGCAAGAAAGCATTTAACCCATGAAGTGGGGGTGGATTGGTGCAGACCAGAGCATGTACCACTCGCCGGTGGGTTCTGCATCTACACCTATAGGGTTCCACCCACTCCTCAGCCCATTTAGTCTGGCCCCTCACCCAGGACCTGTCCGGCTTGGGTGACCCTGCCAGGAGTAAAACTCCCGCCGGCATAGCTCCCGGGATCATTGAGGCGCTCAAGCTCTCCAACCACGGCAAGGTAGGCTTACATGTGGAGAGTTGTTTGTTGTAGTTTATGTGGTAAACATTTTTGCAGATTGGGGTGACCGGCCTCATGCCCAACCCTCCTTAATCCCTTTGTGTGACATGCCTGGTCGGGTACAGTGTTACTATTCCTTGCTTCCCTTCCGGGATCCAGTAACACACGGGTAAATGGGGTTGTAACTCTGGTAAATCCTAATTCACACTGCCTTATGCATTTAGATTAATTCTCATCTTCTCTTTTTTTTCTACTATTTTCACGAGTTTGTTGTAGTAACATTGGTCATTTCTATGTCCTTTGTTTCATGATGACGCACATTACCTGTTTTCGATCACCTTATAGTTTATCGTAGTCTTGCTGTGGGCATCGTCAATTGCTTAATGTCTGTGCAGCGGATTGGCATTGTTATTCCCATAAACTTCATGATGTCTTCGTGTCTGGTCTTGTTAGTTAAGGCAACATTTTTCTGTGAAATCTTATTCCTTTACCTTGATTTCAGTCAGCGGCTAATAGCTCTGTCAATTAAGAAGCAGGCAGGAGCCGCGCTAGCGTAGTGGTTACAACACCGCTCTGGCGACCGGGTGATTCAGGATCAAACCCGGGCGACGGCATTTGAGGATTTTTCGTCAACCGGGAATTGGACTGGATTAACTCGAGACCTGGCGAGGACATTTGAAGGAGTGTCGTCGACCAGGGATTGGCGGCTCCTGAGCCGACCCAGCTCTAATGGGTACCTCCGAGGGACACCTGTCTCTGTACAAGAAAAAAAGGGATACTCACGTAAAATCAATGTCAGGTTAGACATTAACATTAACCTGAGATTTCGCCTCGAGTATTAGCGGGCGTACGAGAAAAAAAGAAAAAAAAAAGAAAAAAAAAAAAAGAAGCAGGTATAATTTGAATTAAGTAGCAGATACAATTTTAAAAAATTACACACACACATTCACACACACCCAAACTCCCACCCACCCTCCCACACCCATACCCACACTGTTAATGGAAAGTCATTTACTATTTTAAAGTTGTTAATTCTTCCCTCCTATCATGTGAAACAAACATCACAATAAAGACAATTAACTAGCATAGTATTGCATAAAATGATCCATGAACTTTAAAATAACAGCGGAATGTGAGATCCAGTATACTCATTATTTCATAGAGCGCGGCAATCTTTGCCGTCTGTTGTAACGTCAGGTTACTGACCTTTATTTTTTATGTGTAGATTTTGATTTGTTTCTGAAAAAACAAAAAACAAAAACCACCCAAAAAACCAGTTTGTCAAATGACACTAATTGCTCATTTTGAAACATTTGGTTCATGTACAACCAGTGAACACAAGTGAGGATATAAACATTTAAAAGAAGTAACAAGGGACTTTTCAAGCACGCTGTATATATATATATATATATATATATATATATATATATATATATATATATATATATATATATATATATATATATATATATATATATATATATATATTGGCAGGAATTCTTTCTGTCCCAACAGCAAACACGTGCAGCCATTAAAATTCTTCCCGCAAGCGGTGTCTCTTTCTGCAGTTAAAGTTAGACATCCCCTTTGTACCCCCAAAGGCGCCGTCTCCGATTTTCTGGCCATTGCGATTTCTCTCTTTTACTCTTTTCAACAACAGGTCAATCACCTGTTTGTCTTACAGTTTGATTGTATGTTCACCCAAGAGCCATTGTGCTCTCTGGGTCACCTCTACACTCTGTTACGGGGTAGAAGAGGTTCAGATTAAGAAAGAAAGAAAGAAAACGATATCTCTTCAGTTCTGGACAACTTTCACTGTGTTAGTGGTACTAGTATCGGGTCAGACAAAGAAGTAATACTGGGGGTATTATTGGTGGTCGGAGTGGCTAAGAAGTATGGCGTCTGCCTCGAATTATAGAGGTACCGGGTTCGATTCCCAGTTGAGGGAATATAATTTATGGACATTTTTTTTTCAGAACCAGTAGTCCTAATTATGTGGTACTTCTCCCTGGTCTCCTGGGTAGTGAGATCGGATGCCTAGCCTTGTCGGATAAGGGCGAAAAAATAGGAGATCCCTTGTGTAAGTTGCGCACGTTAAAAATCCCACGGCAGTTGGAAATCGTAAAGAGTAAGCCTATCAGGCTGCTGCCCTGGCAAAATTTAAAAATTAAAAACCGGTTCTTGTGCGTTTATTCACCGGTTAAATCAAATTCTGGAAATTTATTACCAAAACTGAGAACCGTACTTTTTCTTGACTGAAAAATGTTGATTTCACATTGTGATTTGGGAGGCAAGTTAAAAAAAAAAAGCGTTTCTCTTGCATCTTGCATTCATAGTTGACACGCTTACGACAGACCCGCCCCCCCCCCCCACCCCCCCCCCCCCCCCCCGTATTTTTAAAAAAAAGTTTATAAACCAATAGAACGGAATTGAATCAGTTCTACAAGTTAACGGTACAAAGGAAACAAGGGAAATCGCTGCCGTTGCCTTCTTTAACTCAAGATCAGAGTCAGGCACCCTTTTACAGCTGGTTTGACTGATGCGTGACACATGTTCCCTTCCTCGCTGCCGTTGCCTTCTCTAACTCAGGATCAGAGTCAGGTACCCATTTACAGCTGGTTATGGAGTGTTAGAGACTTCACCATACTAGGTCCAGCATCGAGAGGTGGGGAGACCAGTTTCCTTCCTCGCTGTCTTTTCCTTCCCTAACTCAAAGTTAAGTACCCATTTATAGCTAGGTAGACCCCATCTCTCGATGCTGGACCTAGTATGGTGAAGTCTCTAACACTCCATAACAGCTGTAAATGGGTATCTTACTCTGATCCTGAGTTAGAGAAGGCAACGGCAGCGAAGAAGGGAACAGGTGTCACGCATCAGTCTAACCAGCTGTAAAAGGGTACCTGCCTCTGATCTTGAGTTAGAGAAGGCAACGGCAGCGAGGAAGGGAACAGGCCACCCCACCTCATAAAGCAGGGACCCAGTACATCGAAGTCTATAACACTTCACTCTCCTACGGCAGAATGTGCTACGTGACTACAATCTTACGAACGGCAGGCGTGTTTAAAAAAAAATTCTAAGCAACGGGGGAGGGGGGAGAGGACAATGACACTTTTTCAGTCAAGAAAGAGTACGGTGATCGGTTTGGGTAATAAATATCCACAATTTGATTTAACCGGTGAATTAACGCACAAGTACCTAAAAACCTACCCACTATAAAAATATTTATAGAATGTTTGATTCCTTTATACACACATTGGGATTCTCTCCGGTGCTACGGATTTCGTGCACTGTGCTGAGATCCTCCTTGAGTGATCTAAAGGAGGAAATCGTAGCACTCATGGAGTTGTCCGTGTGCATTGAAGATAGTTCTTAGAATCGTACCAAACAAAGAAGTTATTTTTTAGTAGTTAAATGAACTTTGTTGATGGTAATACAGGATACTTGTAATATTTATTGTCGGAAATGATTGCACCAGTGGTATTTCAGCGCTCAGCACGGTAGATGCTGTTCTAAAGATATATAGACGTTGTACACTATACTTCCTAGATATGTGAATGAATATGTCTATTCCAGCCTTTGGTTCCTTATTAAGTGGGCTCATGATTTATTGCACGGAGTGTAATAATTTTTGTCTTCTTCAGATTGATGTTCAGTTACATAAGTATATAAACCAATAAAACGGTATTGAATCAGTTCTACAAATAACGGTTCACATGAAACAAGGGACGTTTCGGGTTTTACCCTTCGTCAGCCACAGTTACAAACAGGTGACAAGGACAAGAATTACATATAGGTACTACAAAAACATACGATGATGAGAAACATACACCAAATGAGCGATACAAGCAGATGGAAAAAGTAAACACCACAGTGATGAGCGAAAAAAGAACAATAATAATAATACAAGAAAATCGTAAAACCTGAAAGAAATACCGAAACAAGAAAGTAAATAATCAATGAAACGAAAAAAATAGAATGAACAAAAGTTCGGAACAAGTAAAAGGTCATTTAGCTAGACCCGTAGATGTTTGGAATAGAACACTGAGGTACCTTGTCCAAGAAATCGTCTAAGGAAGTAACGTATACGATAGAGACTATTTAAAAAGATACAAAAGGATACGAAACGAACCAAAACAAAAATATAAGAAGATAAATCGAAAAAACTACGAACAAAGAAGAATGAAAAAGAGAGAAAAGCCACCAGAATTTATGCAAAATGATGTTGGACATTAAGGCCTTTTGGAGATAAACAGCCCATTTGAAAAATAAGACGATTCTCCAACGAAAAGCGAGTCCGATCATCACCGACACAAGAAAGGAGGGCAGTGACATGAATTTCGGAATTACCTGAATGGTCAAGCCTATTGAAATGAAGGGCCACCGTTAAATGTTTGCCATGATAAATGTCATTTAAGTGCTCACGAAACCTGTCTGCCAAACGTGTTCCAGTTTCACCAATATAGGTAATGCCACACTTCTTGCAGATGATAGCATAAATCAGGTTTCTGGATTCGCACGTGAAAGACTCTCTAATGACAAATTTTCCTTTCGGAAAAGTGACTGTCTGAGTTTGGAGTACAAACGGACAGCTCTTACATTTACGGCGGCGTTGGCACGGTTTAGTACCAAAGTATGAAGGGCTAGTATGTCTCACGCGACTGTGTACAAGAATATCCCTAAAATTCCTATCTCTACGATATATGTTCAGTTACACCTTGTGGTTATATTTATGCAGTCTGTCTGTTTTTTTTTTTATTGGATGTGTTAATGTGAATTTGCAAGTATTGCAGTGTCGTCTGCGTATTCTAGATCTTCCAGTGTGGTGAACGTCGTCCCCCTATCCCTCTAGGGGTATCCTCTGGTGTCTGATGCATCACCCGGTCTATGACAGTTAAAGATAGAATGGTTGACAAGGGGCATCCTTATCGTACATCTGTTTTCACCTTGAAAGTTAGGTTACTCCGTCCAAAAGCTGCATGTAAAAATTATTGACTAGATAATAAACAAGAAAAGATATATGAATTTACAAGAACTTCACTAGATAGTAGAGATGAAATGATAAATGTGTTGATTAGAGATTGGTTAGATAATAGAAAAGAAAAGAAAAAAAATGAAGTTAAAAGAACTTGACCAGATAATAGAAAAAAAAAAAAAGAAATAATAATTTTAGAGATGATCTACATAATAAAACAGAACAGAAAGAATGAACTTAAAAGAACTTGACGGGATAATAGACAAGAATGGACAGAACGAATGTACAAAAACGTGACTTTGTGACAGTCAAGAAAATAAAATAAGTTTACAAGAACTTGACTAGATAATATGCAGGGTTAAAAAAAAAGAATTCATTTATAAAAACTCTGTATAAAAGTCTATAAAAGAAAGAATGAGGTTACAATAATTTTACTAAAAAAAAAAAAAAAGAAGAAAAGATAGAACGAATTTACAAAACCTTGACTCTAGTCAAGTTTCATAAGAGAAATGAAAAGAAGGAATGAGTTAACACAAACTTGACGGTAATAAACAAAAGAAGAAGGAATGAGCTGTAAGGACTTGACTGGGTACTAAACAAGAAAGAATAAAGCTTTTTGGCTATCTAATAAACAGGAAGTAAAGAAAGAGTTTACAAGAACTTCACTATATAAAAGACAAGAGAAGACACATGAGTTTACAAGAACTTGACTAGCTAATAAACAGGAAAGTAAAGAAAGAGTTTACAAGAACTTGACTAGCTAATAAACAGGAAAGTAAAGAAAGGGTTTACAAGAACTTGACTAGCTAATAAACAGGAAAGCAAAGAAAGAGTTTACAAGAACTTGACTAGCTAATAAACAGGAAAGCAAAGAAAGAGTTTACAAAAACTTGACTATATAAAAGACAAGAGAAGACAAAAGAGTTTACAAGAACTTGACTAGCTAATATAAAAGATCAGAAAGAAGGATGTTAGAAGAACTTAACAACTTTCAATTGAAAAACAAAAGAAGTGACTTTTTAAATAAGATAACAGCAAAGAAGTAATTGCTCAGTGCAGTAGTGTGCATACAGCTGAATTAACATCTAGACTCAAGAGGTTCTTAAATAGGGCGCTGTAAGCATTAACAGACACAATATGCGTAGTAGTGCTTCATCGGTAATCCTCTGAAATGAGCGTGAGCTCAATTTAGATCCAGTAAGTGCATTTACTGCTGACCTTTAACCTCATTCTTATTTTTAACCTTCTCTCTAACTTGACCTTTAACCCTACAACGAATAATATCAAGTACAGGAACACGACATTCACAATTATATTCTCGTTGTCATTCCATTTTCTTCCTTCTTTGTTTCCTTCACTTGTAATGTATCTCACTCCCTTCCTTTCGTTTGACCTGTCGCTTGACCTCTTGTAATTGTGCGCTCTCAGACTGCCTCTCTCTCCTCTTATCTTCATCCTCTCACTCGTTTTTCCTCGCTTCATCTCTTCGGGATTGTCGCCTCCGTGGAATGATCTCATTACGAGTGATGACTCGACCGCTCGTCATTTTGTGGGACAAACCCAAAATGGGACGGTCGCAGAAGGCGCTATAAATTTGTGAGTGACACACCCTTTCCCTTCTTGCACCCCCTCACTTTAATACTCCCCCCCCCCCCTAACTCTTCGGGTCACCGCTCCATCTCTGTCAATCAATCTGTATCTCTCTCTCTCTTTTTTCTTCTTTATTTCTCGTTGCCACTCTTAACGTCGTTTCCTCTTTCAGTCTCCGAGTCTCTCGTTAGCCATGGAGTGTGGCGAACACTTGAAGCGAACACTGGAGCTGAGCGTAATAATGGCCTGATGCTAGGCGCAACAAATTGTAAGGGGAACTTTATTGAAAATGTGCAAGTTGTGTGTTTGGGAGGAACAGAAGAAGAAAAAAATGTTGAGGAGAAAGAAGCAAGACCGGCAAAATGGAGACAGGAAAGACTTTTTAAAAAAAGGATAGAGAAAAATAAAGGATAAAAAGAAAGATGAGAAAGGTTAGAGATATAATGGGATTGACGGAAGAGAAAGGAACGATTAAAGACAAAATGGGATTAGATAGAGGATAAGAGACAGATCAGAGATAAAATAGATTCAGATAGCGAAGAAAGAAACTGACAGATCGGTAAAGGAAGGCAGAAAGCTTATCTCAACTTGACACAAACCATAACTTATGATGAGATCATGAGTTGTATCAAGAGCAGATACATGAGCAAGTGGGAAGCAGAGCATCTGTGGTAAAGTGGGATGATATTAATATTTATAGGGGACTTAGTGTACTGACTGAGATCAGCTGTGAAGGTATCTGTATCTAATAAGTGTGGTGTATTACAGATGACCTTACTTGCTACCACATTTATACCTCAGTCAGAATTATTCTGGAATATTGTGATGACTACGTTGAATGTCTAGGGTTATGAAAATGATGAATTGTAAGTCACAACAACAACAGACAGATAAACAATTTAATTTATTCCACAACACTTTACAACACTGTGACACTCACACACATATAACACTCTATAAGACTATCTTAAATGAGTCAAGTGTAAAGTTTCAAATATATATGTAATAATTACTTTCAACAATAGATATCCTGATTCAACTACACAGTGAACCAGGAATCACAATCAAATGTAATCACAATTTATAAATATGATCTTTGTATTGACATAATTTATTAGTATTATCCTATGTGTGTAAGTTGTGAAGTGGTACTATGAGGTAATACTGGTTTTGTTTTTCAAGCTAGATTGTTGTTTGTCATCATGACTTCAAATGTTTGATTATCGTGGAAATAGTATTGGGAAAAGTTCACAGTTCCTGTCATTTGAAACAATTTATTGTCCCTCTGTGTTTAATATAATGTCAATTTTAGGGGGGTGGGGGGGGGGGGGGCACATATTGTTGAGCTGCTGTGGCCACAGAAGCTTATCTTTCGTGATGGCGGCAGGAAAGGACTCCTCTGCTCGATTGCTTCACTGTGTTCTGGAGACACCTCACTGGTAGCTATCTGGACCAAGGAGTATGCTGTCAGCCTCTGGATTCAGCAAAACTCAGACCAGGTGCTGCTTCAATAACTTAGGACCACGGTCCCTGAAACAAGAAGGTTGTACCTCCTACCTTAGAACTAATTTATACTCTATTTCCACACTGAGCACAATACATAACAAACACTGAGTTCAGAGCGGTAGGCCAACTGCTAGCTTCATCTGAAATAATTTACACCAGTATACTCCTCCCTAATGGTTACTACGCCTCTGCAATTCCAGCAATAGTTCCTTCTAGTCAATAAGATAGGTGTTAGTGTACTATTTGGCAATTCCATGCAGTTTTACTTTCCTCCGACACGTCCTGTTCAGGTTGGAGCACTATCTAGGCCTTGCCTCATGTTTGCTACTGAACCACGCACATATACAGACATAAATTATCAATTCACATTCAATTTTCATTAAAAAGATATCAAACATGTCAAGCTTACCACAATTCATGGAAATAATACACAAATACGTTGACTGGCGATGAATATGGCACAAATTCCGATCTGCCTCTGTCCCAGGCTTTTATTTAGAAAAAAATATAAGCTGGTTCTCAACGCACTGTTTCTGAGTAAGTTTATTTTAAAATGTGGCACTGAACTGACGCTCCTAATTGACTATATTGGCGGGTCTAACCAATCGGGCCATGTTTACACAGCTTTTCAAAAAAAAGTACCCCTACTACCGTTTCCCCTAACAACAAAAAATTAGTATTTGTAGTCCGACTAATCGTGTTTCGCCTTACATTTACTTCTATCCAATCAAATAGGATTTAACATGGTGGCCTATTTCCCGTAAAATGGTGGTT
Source organism: Oreohelix idahoensis (assembly GCA_024509875.1). NCBI lineage: Eukaryota > Metazoa > Mollusca > Gastropoda > Stylommatophora > Oreohelicidae > Oreohelix > Oreohelix idahoensis. The sequence continues at coordinate 47,594 of JAMPIV010005847.1, read as the reverse complement.
TCAAAACATGCCACTGTGCGATTATTATTTGGTGTTGTCTGACACCCTCACTATTTTCTTTTGGCTATAATTTGTTAATTCCTAGACTATTTGCGTAACACTTAACATATTCTTTGTCAGCAAGTCCTAAGGAACCCAAATATATAAGTTTTAAGGGAGCTAAGTGGCGGCGTTCAAAATATGTATTTTCTTCTAGGATAGTCGTGCTGTTACCACCTCCTCACTTCCAAACTTTATGGTGTCTGCTGTACTGTCAGACTTTCAAACGTAAACCAGTATAATGTCATGTTTCCCAATAAGCATTTTACAGGTTTTTAAACCTAACTCTCGTATGGGTAGTGTTTTTTTATCACTGTCGATTTGAAAAAAAAGCTAGTGCTTCATGCCTTACGCTTGGGGTGGCATTAATTGTATATCGCGAGACGCGTGTTAGTGTTGCCGGCGTTCCTGCTTTCAGCCCTCCCTCTCTCTATCCTAATTCCATCTGTCTTTTCATTACGCAGTGTATAAAATGAAATTAATGCTAGTATTAATTTAGGTCATTAAGCAGCTTGCGTATCTCAAGGTTTTCTTAGAAATGCAGTACACGTTTTATTAGTAAACGTGAAAGCGTGAGAATATGCAGACGAAGCAGAAAAAGGGGGATCTTTGTACGCCATTGTGACAGCACTGTTCTTTACCATTCTTCTTTCCCTTTTATTGAATTTATGTGTTAGGCTTTACATTTACCTTTTAATTTATATATGTGGATTTAGAATGTTTCACGACAAATTCTCCCCTCTTAAAACAGACGTTATATGTCAGTCTATAATTCTATATACACATAGAGAAATTTATTATTATTTCTGGGGCTTACGGTGATTCTCATCACACGGATGGCGGCTTAAAAAATCCGCTCCCAGATTTGTCTTACCAGATATATACTCTATGCTAAACTCAAATGGCTGCATAAGTAATGACCATCTGAGTAACCTAGAATTTTCATGTCTAGCCTGCGCTAGAAACGACAAGGGTTTGTGATCCGTTTGCAACTTAAATGCCTTCCCATACAGATAAATATTGAATTTCTTTATCGCCCATATTACTGCAAGACATTCTTTTTCGCTAGTTGAGTAATTGGTTTCAGCTTTATTCAACTTTCTGCTAGCATATGCCACTGGGCTCAATTCCCCATCCAATGCATCTGATTTCTGTAACAGGGTCGCCCCTAACCCTATATTACTGGCATCCGTGCTTACAATGAATTCTTGACTTAAGTCAGGTAATTTCAAAATAGGTTTGCTTGTGAGCTTTTCCTTCAATTCCTGGTAAGCCAATTCACATTGTGGCGTCCATGTAATTCGATCTGGATTTCCTTTACGTGTCAAATCAGTTAACGGTGCACATATGGAATTAAAGTTTTTGATATACTTTTGGTAGAAACCACATAATGAGACAAAGGATCTCACGTCTTTCTTGGTTTGTGGTCTCGGGGCTTTCTTTAGTTTCTCTAAATTCTTGGGGTCAGGGGTCATGTTTCCCTGATGAACTGTGTGTCCCAAGAATTCTAATTCTTTACATCCAACGCAACATTTGGTTGGTCGGGCTGTTAAATTCGCTTCTCTAAGTCGATTAAACAGCATGTTCAGAGAGTCAATGTGTTCCTCAAATGTTTCTGTTGCTATAAGGATATCATCCATGAAATTTGTAATGCATGGATTATTTAGGGGATCTAACAATTTTCTCATCATTCTAGAGAAGACACTAGGCGCATTCTTCAATCCAAATGGCAATCTGTTAAACTCATAGTGTCCCTCTGAGGTACTAAAAGCTAGGTACGGTCTAACCTCAGGCTTTACTGGAATCTGATAGTATCCTTTACTCAGATCCACTTTTGAGAAATATTTAGCTTTATTTAGCCTGGCAAACAACTGATTTGTATCCGGCAATGGATCCACCTGTCCTTCTGTAATAGCATTCAGTCTCCTGTAATCTATACAGAGTCTATGTTCTCCAGAGGGTTTCCTTAAGAGCACCACACTGGAACTATACGAAGATTCACTGTGTGAAATAATTCCTTCCTTCAACAAATAGTCTATCTCTTCCTTCAAAGCTTTCTCCTTAGCAAAAGGAATCGAATAGGGTTTCATACAGACAGGTGTGGGGTCTATCAGTTTCATATCATATTCCAATAAGTTTGTATGCCCCGGTCGGTCTGTGAGCACCTCTGTATGATTATCTAGAACCTGTTGCACTCTCTCTTTCTGATTTTTCGTTAAATGTGTACTGATTTTCACCTGTGCCGCTGTCTCACAGGGGTGTAATGGATATTCAAATGATGAAAGTGGTTCCTTTTTCATCTCCATTGCAATGGACAAGGTCAACAAGTGTGTCTCTTCCTGATTTTCTCTTTCCAAATATTTCTTCAGGAGATTCACATGATAGATTTTTTCTTTCCCCTTCTTATCTATCTTATAATTGGTTCTAGACACCTTCTCTAGAACTGTATATGGACCTTGCCATCCAATTTGTAACTTATTCTGACTACCGGGTAGAAGAAGCAGTACCTTCTCTCCCACAGCCAAATCTCTGTCTTTAGCCTTCCTGTTATAGGCAGCATGTTTCTTCCTGGCTTGTCTCAAATTTTCATTGGCAAGTTTCCAGCCAGTTTTTAAACGAGTGGTCAGCTCATTCACATATTGGTATGAGGATGTAATATTTTCCTCTGCCTTTTCATCAGTCCACGTTCTTAACAGCGCTTCAAGTGGACCTTTTATTGGCCTTCCAAATAATAATGTTGCCGGGGCCATACCGGTTGAACTATGGGGTACCTCCCGATAAGCAAAGAGGGCGGCGTGAAGGTACTGATCCCATGTATCTGGTTTTTCGTGTGCCAACTTTCTCAGGATCGACATCAATGTGCCATTAAATCTTTCCACTTGGCCGTTCCCTTGGGGGTGGTACACACTACAATGGAAGTGTTTGGCCTGGAAGATCCTGAAAACTTCTTCTGTTAGTTTCCCCTTGAACTGAGAGCCATTATCAGTCAAGATTTGATTGGGAAAGCCTAACCTTGTGAAAATTGTGAGTAATGCCTCTGCCACATGCTTAGAATCAATCGATGACAGGGCTACCGCCTCTCCCCACATAGAACAAGTGTCCACCAGAGTCAGAATGTAGCTGTTCCTTCTCTTAGTTCGAGTGAGAGGTCCCACAAGATCCACGGCAACTCTCTCAAAGGGGGTTCCCACTATGGGCATTTCCCCCAGAGTTGCTGGTGCAGTCCAATGCTTAGGTGCTACTCGTTGGCACTCTGGACAGGATTTTACATATCGTTTGATATCTTCAGTTATCCCTGGCCAGAAATAGTGACAAGCTATTCGCTGTCCTGTTGCGCTGATCCCCATATGACCACTGAAGGGAATCGCATGCCCTAGTTCCAACACTTTAGTCCTATATGAAGTGGGAAGGACCAGCTGTCCGTGACCATTGGATTCAGATCCAGCCTTCCTATAAATCAGTTTGTTCTTCATATAAAATTCTCCCTTGCCTGGAGGTGTATGAGATTTGGGCAACTTCTTGAAACACGGCTTGAGTGTTTTGTCCTCCGCCTGTGCCTTCCTCATCTCATCTGGATGAGTATTTATTGGATTATCCTCCTCCTTTTTAGACTGTGATCTGGTCTGCACTGTTGCCAATATCACAGGTCTCTTGGGATTCCCCAAGAAAACATATCTACACCCCAATATCAGAGGGTAGATTGGCTCATTTATCACTGCTGCTTTTATGATTCCTTCCACATATCGCGTTTTCACCTTTATCCGGGCGACGGGAAGTGTCATGGTAGCTACATCCTTGGTTGCAGTTTGAATCTCCACTGTTTCTGTGGTGTATTGATCTGCCTGCACCAGGTGAGAACTCACAACGGAATCATAATCTAAACCTGTATCATATAAACACCTTATGGTGACACCATTACAGATGACATCTTCACACACTGGGGGATGGTATGGTTCCTGTAGTTCCGCAGGTTTGACCTTTTTTCCCTTTTTTCCAGATGTCATAGCAGCACAATGAGGAGGTTTCCTTCTACAATGGTCAGTGTCATGATTGTTCATCTTACAATTTTTACACCACCTCCTTCCTTGGTTGAAAGATTTTCTTTCATCATATTTCCTTTCATCGAATTGTGGGGTTTTATTTTTATTGTCATACCGTGGCCTATCAAACTGGTGCTTACCTTTGTTTTGATCTCTAGGATCAAATTTATTAAAGTTCTGTGGTGCCTTAAAATTATCTACCTGTTTCTTTTTTATTACCTGATACCTCTGCCTGAGCTGCTTGATACCTTTCTGCAACATTTAGTAACTCCCCCAGTCTCTCTGCACCTTGTTCCATGAGAAACTTTCTCAGGTCTGGAGCCATGGACTCTCTTAATTGTTCTATAAGGACCATTTCCTTAAGATCTTGGGTTTTCCCCAGAGAAGTCCATTTCTCCAAGTATGTCTCTAACCGTGCAGAGAACTGGTGATAGGTTTCACCTGACAGTAGTTTAGCATTCCTAAATTTTTTCCTATAAAATTCTGCGTTCTTTTCATATCTTAACAAAAGAGCCTGCTTTAGCATGTCATAATTTTCTTGATCACCTCTGCTCATTTTGGCAAAAACTTCATAAGCTGCCCCACGAAGTCCTTGAGATAACTTTAAGCTCCACCTTTCTCTCTCTAACCCATACGTGGTAGCTAATAGTTCATATCTATTTAGATAGCTCTCGATATCATCGTCTTTCTCAACAAAATGATCTAAATGAAAGTTCATAGCTGAGGTTGAGGCTCCCTGACTAGCAGTGGCATCGGAGGTAAAGGGACTGGCACCATTTTCAGGAGCATGGCCTTGAAACTCAAACTCCCTTAGTCGTAACTCATGTTCCCTTTTTAATCTCTTCTCCTCCTTTTCTGCTTCCCTCTCTGCAGTCAATCTTCTTTCCTCTCTTTCCGCTTCCCTCTCTGCAGTCAATCTTCTTTCTTCTGCTTCCCTTTCAGCCTTTTTCTCTTCCAACTGGAGCCTCTTAATCTCCCTATCTGCCTCCAATGCTTTAGCCTCTTTGTCAGCCTCAATCTGCAACCTCTTAGCCTCAGCCTCAATCTGCAGCCTCTTAATTTCTTTTTCAGCCTCTAACTTTCTTTCAGCCTCTTTTTCTAATCTTTCCGATTCTAATTTTCTTTCGGCCTCTTTTTCTAATCTTCTTTCTTCCCGTTCAATATATTTGTCACATTCCGTAGTGACATAGGCAATCATAACTTGCCCGTCCATTCCTAACTCTTTAGCAGTCTGCACAGCAGCAGATCGAAATTTGGCCAGGTCCGCCATTTTCTAACAGGCAATTGTAAACAATATCTAACTAAACAATTCAATCTCTAACTAAATATCTAAGGACAACCACAGGCACTGAGAGCTCAACCTTATTTATTTTCACCCAAGGATACCTTTTAACTTTTTATTATTCCCAATATATAATAGGAGAAAGTTCAATATCCCGGGAGCGAGACCCCAATATATGTGGTAAAGTGGGATGATATTAATATTTATAGGGGACTTAGTGTACTGACTGAGATCAGCTGTGAAGGTATCTGTATCTAATAAGTGTGGTGTATTACAGATGACCTTACTTGCTACCACATGTATACCTCAGTCAGAATTATTCTGGAATATTGTGATGACTACGTTGAATGTCTAGGGTTATGAAAATGATCAAGTGTAAGTCACAACAACAACAGACACTTAAACAATTTAATTTATTCCACAACACTTTACAACAATGTGACACTCACACACATATAACACTCTATAAGACTATCTTAAATGAGTCAAGTGTAAAGTTTCAAATATATATGTAATAATTACTTTCAATAATAGATATCCTGATTCAACTACACAGTGAACCAGGAATCACAATCAAATGTAATCACAATTTATAAATATGATCTTTGTATTGACATAATTTATTAGTATTATCCTATGTGTGTAAGTTGTGAAGTAGTACTATGAGGTAATACTGGTTTTGTTTTTCAAGCTAGATTGTTGTTTGTCATCATGACTTCAAATGTTTGATTATCGTGGAAATAGTATTGGGAAAAGTTCACAGTTCCTGTCATTTGAAACAATTTATTGTCCCTCTGTGTTTAATATAATGTCAATTTTTGGGGGGGGGGGGGCACATAATGTTGAGCTGCTCTGGCCACAGAAGCTTATCTTTCGTGATGGCGGCAGGAAAAGACTCCTCTGCTCGATTGCTTCACTGTGTTCTGGAGACACCTCACTGGTCGCTATCTGGACCAAGGAGTATGCTGTCAGCCTCTGGATTCAGCAAAACTCAGACCAGGTGCTGCTTCAATAACTTAGGACCACGGTCCCTGAAACAAGAAGGTTGTACCTCCTACTGCAGAACTAATTTATAATCTATTTCCACACTGAACACAATACATAACAAACACTGAGTTCAGAGCGGTAGGCCAACTGCTAGCTTCATCTGAAACAATTTACACCAGTATACTCCTCCCTAATGGTTACTACGCCTCTGCAATTCCAGCATTAGTTCTTTCTAGTCAATAAGATAGGTGTCAGTGTACTGTTTGGCAATTCCATGCAGTTTTACTTTCCTCCGACACGTCCTGTTCAGGTTGGAGCACTATCTAGGCCTTGCCTCATGTTTGCTACTGAACCACGCACATATACAGACATAAATTATCAATTCACATTCAATTTTCATTAAAAAGATATCAAACATGTCAAGCTTACCACAATTCATGGAAATAATACACAAATACGTTGACTGGCGATGAATATGGCACAAATTCCGATCTGCCTCTGTCCCAGGCTTTTATTTAGAAAAAATATAAGCTGGTTCTCAACGCACTGTTTCTGAGTAAGTTTATTTTAAAATGTGGCACTGAACTGACGCTCCTAATTGACTATATTGGCGGGTCTAACCAATCGGGCCATGTTTACACAGCTTTTCAAAAAAAGTACCCCTACTACCGTTTCCCCTAACAACAAAAAATTAGTATTTGTAGTCCGACTAATCGTGTTTCGCCTTACATTTACTTCTATCCAATCAAATAGGATTTAACATGGTGGCCTATTTCCCGTAAAATGGTGGTTTCAAAACATGCCACTGTGCGATTATTATTTGGTGTTGTCTGACACCCTCACTATTTTCTTTTGGCTATAATTTGTTAATTCCTAGACTATTTGCGTAACACTTAACATATTCTTTGTCAGCAAGTCCTAAGGAACCCAAATATATAAGTTTTAAGGGAGCTAAGTGGCGGCGTTCAAAATATGTATTTTCTTCTAGGATAGTCGTGCTGTTACCACCTCCTCACTTCCAAACTTTATGGTGTCTGCTGTACTGTCAGACTTTCAAACGTAAACCAGTATAATGTCGTGTTTCCCAATAAGCATTTTACAGGTTTTTAAACCTAACTCTCGTATGGGTAGTGTTTTTTATCACTGTCCATTTGAAAAAAAAGCTAGTGCTTCATTCCTTACGCTTGGGGTGGCATTAATTGTATATCGCGAGACGCGTGTTAGTTTTGCCGGCGTTCCTGCTTTCAGCCCTCCCTCTCTCTATCCTAATTCCATCTGTCTTTTCATTACGCAGTGTATAAAATGAAATTAATGCTAGTATTAATTTACGTCATTAAGCAGCTTGCGTATCTCAAGGTTTTCTTAGAAATGCAGTACACGTTTTATTGTTTTGGGGAAACGCGTGTATGCTGCTATAGGCTTTATTAGTAAACGTGAAAGCGTGAGAATATGCAGACGAAGCAGAAAAAGGGGGATCTTTGTACGCCATTGTGACAGCACTGTTCTTTACCATTCTTCTTTCTCTTTTATTGAATTCATGTGTTAGGCTTTACATTTACCTTTTAATTTATATATGTGGATTTAGAATGTTTCACGACAGCATCCAGGCTACCAAAAAAATAAAATAATTATGCATATTACCAGCTCAGTAGAAGTGAACAAACTGTAGTCTTCAGACTTCGCACAGGTCACAACAGAATGACATACCCTCTATTCAATAAGCTAAAGATAGAAACTCCCGATGAGTGCAACTGTGGCACTGATAAAATGACTGCTGAACATCTGGTTCAAATGTGCCCAACATATGAGGAACAGAGAAAGCGCATATTGCTATCGCCTGTACCATTCCTGGAAAAACTCTGTAGAGATGCCAACGTCGTTAGCCAAGGAGTGTGGAAAACACTGGAGCTGAGCGTAATAATGGCGGACGTAAGAATGTAGAGATGCCAACAGCCTCAGGCTGACCACTGCTTTCTTTGAACATATTCAAGTCGACGTCTGAAAGTGAAAGAAGAAGAAGAAGATGTGTCGAAAAGATTAAAGATAGAATGAGGTTATACAGAGAACAAGAGAAATACTAGAGACACAAAATGTTTAGATCGAAAGGTTATAGATACAATGGAGTTAAAAAGAGTGAAAGACAAAGATTAGAGATAGAGTGGGGTTACATTGAGAAGAAGACAAAGATTAGATATTGAATAGTGTAAGAGCAAAAAAAAAAAAAGAACAAAAAAAAAACCAACTAGAAAATCTAAAGACATTCATAAATGTGTGCTTGCATAGAATAAAAGGATTGAAATGGTATGACCAAGTGGAACTAATGACAAGAACCAGAAAAGTCTCAGTAGACCATGAGATGAGAAGAAGACGCTGGCGATTGATAGGACACACATTGAGGAAACCTGTTGATAGCATTACAAGGCAGTCCTTGTTCTGGAATCCACAGGGGACGAGTGACCAAAAACACACGGAGAAAGAACTGAAAACAGAGATGATGAGGAAGACGTCGAAAGAACTTAAGCTACTAGCACGTGACAGGAGGATATGGCATGTGTTTGTTATAGCACGTGACAGGAGGATATGGCATGTGTTTGTTATAGCACGTGACAGGAGGATATGGCATGTGTTTGTTATAGCACGTGACAGGAGGATATGGCATGTGTTTGTTATAGCACGTTACAGGAGGATATTGCATATGTTTGTTAAAAAGCTATGCTTCTTGGGAAGCTAAAGGGTATTGCTTGTGGTGAAAACAGATAAGAGAAAGATTAAAAGTAGAATGGCATTAGATGGTGGAGAAGAGAAATGCTAGAGATAGAATGGCGTTAGATAGTGGAGAATAGAAATATTAGAATGGGCATAAAAGAAGCATGGGAAAAAAGATTAGAGATAGAATGGCGTTAGAGTGAGCGACTCATAGTTTGACTGCTTGCGTCAGGGTCAGCGAACCAGAGCTGACCAAGGCCCTACTCCACCTCCAAGTGGTGGTCCTGGAAACAGGCTGCATCACTGCAGTCTGGCTGAGTGAGTAGGGATCGAAGTGGGAAGGCAAACCCGGTCCCAAAAAAATGCCGTGCGGAAGTCGGATGTGTCGGCCGAAAGGCGCAAATATCGCAGCTGCGCTTTAAATGGACACAACGCAACCAACGTCCTTTTCAGGAGGAACGAAGAAGAAGAAGAATTGGGTTAGATAGTGGAGAAGAGATAGATTAGGTATAGAATGGGGTTAAATAATGGAGAAAAGATCGATTAGGTATAAAATGGGGTTAGATAACGGAGAAAAGATAGATTAGGTATAGAGTAGGTACAGATAGTGGAGAAGAGATAGATTAGGTGTAAAATGGGGATAGATAGTGGAGAAAAGATAGATTACATTGGTATTAGATTGTGGGGAAGAGATAGATTAGGCATACATTGGGGCTAGATGGTGTTATATAATGGAGAGGACAAAGATTAAGTATAGAATGGGGTTAGATAGTGGAGAAGAGATAGATTAGGTAAAGAGTGGGGTTAAATAGTGGAAAAAAGATAGATTAGGTATACAATGGGATTAGAAAACGGAGAAGAGATAGATTAGGTATAGAGTAGGTATAGATAGTGGAGAAGAAATAGATTAGGTATAGAACGGGGATAGATAGTGGAAAAGAGATAGATTAGATATACATTGGTGTTAGTGGGGAAGAGATAGATTAGGCATACATTGGGGCTAGACAGTGTTATGTAATGGAGAGGACAAAGATTAAGTATAGAATGGGGTTAGGTAGTGGAGAAGAGATAGATTAGGTATAGAGTGGGGTTTAGAACAGATATATATTAGGTATATAATGGGGTTAGATAACGGAGAAGAGATAGATTAGGTATAGAGTAGGTATAGATAGTGGAGAAGAAATATACTACTGGACAAAAGTTAAGGGCCGCCATTCAGTTTAGACAAGGTTTATATAATTCTTCGTGAGAAGGGTCGATTTTCCAAATGTCCAGTAGCTTGAAATCTCTCAAGAAGTCTCTGAATGGTAGAGTGGGACACTGCTAAACGTCTTGCAACATGACGAACAGATTGACCATCCTGAATCCATGCCATGGCTCGACCACGGTCTACAGTGCTGAGACTTCTCCTTGGTGGCATGGCTAATGCAGTGATCATTTCGACCACTTGTCATACTGATTTATTGCATACCAACGGTGAACACTCTTTACCGATGATCATTTTCCACGTGCATTCAAATTCAACTCACTTTTTCACCTTTTGAACTAGTGGGGCGTGTTGCAAAAACCACGAGTTTTTGCAGTAACAATGGCAATTTTCACGTGCGGGTTAAAGTGACCCAGTTTTTGGACATTTAAAAAAAATTAACCTAGTGCACACATAAATGTATACACATTTCTCTGAGCTCAGTTTTAATGACATTTTCACTTGTCTTTACAGTTTGCCAATCAATTATATAAACCTTGTCTAAACTGAATGGTGGGCCTTAACTTTTGTCCAGTAGTATAGATTAGGTATAGAATGGGGATACTGGAGAAGAGATAGATTAGGTATACATTGGAGCTAGATAGTAGAGATAAGATAAATTAGGTATACACTGGGGTGAGGTAGTGTTATATAATGGAGAGGACAAGGATTAAGTATATAATGGGGTTAGGTAGGAGGGAAGAGATAAATTAGGCATAGAGTGGGGTTAAATAGTGGAGAAGAGATAGATTAGGTATAGAATTTGGTTAGATTACGGAGAAGAGATAGATTAGGTTTAGAGTGGGTATAGATAGTGGGGATAGATGGTCTAGAAGAGATAGATTAGTTATACATTGGTGTTAGATAGTGGAGATGAGACAGGTTAGGAATAGATTGGGGTTAGATAGTGTTATATAATGTGGTGGTTTTTGATGTTATTGTATGGTTATGTTACCTAGTGTACTGGATGAGGTCAGCTGTGAAGGCTCCTGAGATAAAAGTTTATGTGAGTACAGAAGGCCTTTCTGCTACCACTTACGACCTCAAACAGACCTATTCTCCTATTATGAATGTTAGCTACGTTAAATGTCTTGGGTAATGAAAAGTGTTGTGTAGGTAATTGAATACACAGACACACACATGTAAATACTAAGTCTAATAATAATAATAAGCTCTATGATCAAATTAAAGAACACTAGCTTTTAGAATTTAAGTTTAACAATCTTTTTGAATTTATTTAGTCCTGAACCAAATGTTTCTTCTGGTCAGGACATATGAAACAATATGTTTTTATCAATAAAAGTGCATATAGATATATTGAATAATCAGAATGAAAATTTTGTACATAAATATATTATTACATTGGGTAATATTAATAATAAAATACAGAGTCTGTGAGAACTAGCACTGGATGTTTAGTTGGGGTGGTGTCATCATGCCCAACCTCGGTTTGTAATGTTTATTGTCCTTGAAATATGGAATGAGTTATGTTTATATAATATGATGTTATTTCTTGTTTTATAGTGGACACTGTTGATGAATTCTCAGCAGACCAGGTTCACTTATCTGGTCTGTGACGATGCAGTACAGAATATCAGTGGCCCACTCCTCACAATAGCTGGAGTAAAATGTTAGGCTGCTCAGGCATCTACTTGTGTACTTCTACACAAGAATCTGGCACTAGCGTAGTGCCAGATCAGAAACTCTGAAATCAAAATTTGTGCCATGTGTCAACACACTGCCTACTGCACCAATTTTATACATATAACACGAAACACATTACAACGATTGGGTCAGATCTCTCTGACCAACTCAACACATCTCACCCAGTTGTTATCCAATAGTACTAGTCTCCCAAGACTGCATTGCATCCTAAATATGTTCAATAGCTTCCTCTTCCATCCAATAAGGTGGGTGATATGTTTCCACTGATCTCAAATATAGATCCGCCTTCCAAAGTCTTAGATAGGTTTTCATATTTTATTTGATTGTCTCTAGGCCCTGGACTGCGGCTGGGGACCTAGAGTAAACACTCACTTGTCGTAATCATTTTTCATGATATGGCAGTATCAATCACTCAAAATATTAAAATAAACAAGATAAATGCTTTTTCCCTTACCACAATTCAGAATTGAGAACACAGATACGTTGAAATAGCAAAACTCAGCTGAGCTGCTGGCTATATGAAGGCGTCCCACTTAGAATATATAATATTTCCTGGGGGTTTACACTTCTATCATAAACGAACTGTGTCTCTGGACAGTCTTAATCAAAATGGCAAAAACCCAACTAAGTTTTCAATAATATAAAAATGCGTTGGCCAATCAGATCGGAAGACTAAGCTTTTCAATTTGAATTTTGAAAATAAAGTCAAAAGTACATTGATAAATTCCTCCTTTATTCCAGTTAATGATATCCACCAAAAGATAGATATAAGTGGATGGAAGCAGACATCATCATCATCAGTTGATAAGATCTCTATGGTGTTGTTTGCTCCACTGTAGTGTATGGAATGTCAACTTGACCTACGCAGTGGTGTGTAGACATGGATTGAGTGTATAATGTGCGAATGATAATAAGGGTTCGTGGTGTTGACAAATGTTCTTTTCTCACACTCATGTATGGCTGGAAGTCATCGACACCAACGACTGTGTACCTTTACTAAAGTTTAATTGGACGTACACACTCGACAGCACAGATAGTGACAAATCACAGGTTGGCATAATACATCATGGTACAGTGGATAAATGGTCTTGCAATGTTACATGGGCACTCATGTAGAATAATAGTATAAAGGACTGTCAGTAGCCAAGCCCTCAGTATCGCCCATACATATATATCATCTGACTTCACTGACTGAGCACGTCAGCTTATAAACAATATTTCAGATGGCTTCTAAACCTAATCTCGTTTAGCGACGATTCTCCAACATAATGTTCAGCACATATTTTTTCCATATAATAATATTGAACCGCTAATAACGGGTTCTCATGTGTAGCAGTGATCTCTGGACTAAACAAGCGATAATACGGGCATCCCTTTTCTCTTCTTGAAAGTCACTACATGTTTGGTTCCAAGATGGCTTCACTCGTGAGCTGTCACTCACGTTTGGATACAGATAATGAATCTGTCCTAAAGTTAGTCATTCATAAAACATTTCATTGCTCTGTAGATTTGATCATGAACAATTGACTGCATTCTACAGGATATAGTGCTGCTAGGAATCGAAGTCGTTTTCATCGAGTCAAATATATTCTCTTAGACATTCAAATCGTACCTATCGAAAATGGTGGCTTCGAACGAGAGTTCATAAGAGTGTCTATTATTACCTTGGTATCAGAAATATGATTCTGCCATTCCTTGGCAATACGAATAAACACTGGGGTAAAGCATACACGATAGGTCTAGACGACTATCACTTTCCCCACCAATACTGAGATCACTTTTTTTCGGCGACAAGCCGACATAGAAAAACACAGTCCCCATCAGGACGAAGCCAAATCACACCACTCTCTAGCGGCACATCCGCCGAATAGCCTTTGACCTCTCTAGAGACAACAGAACATATAGTTCGACTTAGATATGTAAAGATATACAGATATAAGACAGACTCGTCCTACTCAGACAAACAATACACATAAATTCAGGCCATAGATATTCTGAAGCAAGAACAATCTATTATTACCCAAACAACGAATAAATCGCAGTAAAATGGATTCATCCGCGGAGTTCGATCGAAGAGATGGCACAACTTTCAAGGGAAGTAACTCAATAATGACTTTCCCTTAAGCACTAAAAAATTACCTATTTTGTTTACAAAATATTTGCGAACATAACAAGTATACTAATGTATAATATTGTAAGATATCAAAGACTGCACGTAACAGTCTTACCACACCTCCCGGGAAAAAAAAAATGGAACATTTTTTTTTTTTTGCAATACATCTAGGAGCAACGTACAATAGGCTCACAACGCATGAATAATGCGCAGATGAAAATATCAGGAATACCTATAACGCCTAATATGAGGCTAAGTCGACTTATGGAGCGACTGGTGAGAATGTGTCTCATAAACTGAGAGAAATTATTTCTCTACAAGTATATTTTTCCAGGAAGGTGTCATCAAAGTATAATACAATTCTGGCAATTACACAATGCCTAAAAAATTCATATCATCATTTCGTATTAGATATCTTAAATTTATGATTTATGAAGAAAAAAATCATCAAAGCACAGCGGTGAATAAACATCAATGAACCGCTATGTAGTGATACAATCATTATATTATTAAATTACAAATGTGTATCTATCATGATATAGAAAAGGAACTACTATAGAACTAGACATATCAAGAAGTCTAAGCCCTAATAGTTATGTGGAATCATGTGGGCATCTTGACAGAATGTCTGCCATCACATTATCTGATCCACGAATAGCTCGCACAGAGAAATGAAAAGGTTGAAGAGCAATTGCATATCGAGTAGACCTCGAGCTCTTCAAATTCTTACTCTGTATAGCAGTAAGAGCTTTTTGGTCGGTTTCTACTATGAAATGTGCGCCTAGAAGGAATCTCTGTAGTTTGAGGATCGACCAAACCATAGCTAATAGCTCACGGTCTAAAACCGAATAATTCCTTTCTGCCGCATTAAGTTTTCTGGAAATATACATTACAGGATGCAGAGTTCCAGAGTACTCTTGCATTAGTGCCGCTCCAATCCCAGTGGATGAAGCGTCACTACGAAGAACGAATGTCTTATCTTTAGTAGGTAGCACTAAAATAGGTGGTGTTGAAAACAATGTTTTAATCTTATCCAGAGAGCATTGGCATTCCTGAGACCAGTGGACCACATTAGGCGAACCTTTCTTTAGAAGTGTTGAGAGAGGTGCCATGATAGAGGATAGATTCTGAATGAATCTGCCATAAAATTGAATAAGACCTAACAGACTTCTCACCTGTTTTTTTAGTCTTAGGGATTGAGATGTTAAGTATCTTACTAGTATTATGGTCCTCTGTCTTTAGGAAACCATGACCAACTCGGTGGCCTAGGAAAGAAATTTCGCTAAAACCAATATAGGCTTTAGAGGGTTTCGCTGTCAGGTTGTGCTCACGCAAAGTAGACAGCAATTCATCTAACCCTGAATAGTGATCTTCCCAAGTATCGCTGAAAAGACAGATGTCGTCTAGATATGCAATGACATCTGACCGATAAGATAGGATTCGGCGCATCATGCGTACGAATGTAGCTGGTGCGTTCATAAGACCGAAAGGCATAAAATTCCATTGGAACAAACCTCTAGGTGTTGAAAAAGCCGTGAGAGGTTTGGCGCGTTCAGATAAAGGAACTTGCCAATATCCTTTAGACAAATCAAGTTTAGTGAAAAAATGAGATTTGGAGAGTCGAGTAAGTAGCTCTTCCAGTAAAGGCATAGGTTCGGCATCGAACTTCGTTACTTGATTCAATTTTCGATAGTCAACGCAAAGACGTATGTTATTGTCTTTTTTTCGAACAATAACCATCGGCGAAGAATATGCAGAGGTGGATGGTTCGATTATTTTCAAATCTATCATC
Organism: Oreohelix idahoensis; assembly: GCA_024509875.1. Classification (NCBI taxonomy): domain Eukaryota; kingdom Metazoa; phylum Mollusca; class Gastropoda; order Stylommatophora; family Oreohelicidae; genus Oreohelix; species Oreohelix idahoensis. Next base: position 31,724 of record JAMPIV010005847.1, on the reverse strand, counting down.
TCATCCAACTCTTTCTCGACCTGTGCTTGAAAATGTATAGGTATAGGATAAGGTCTAACCCTAATAGGAGTATGGTCAGTTAGAACAATGTCATGTTCAATGACATGCGTTTGTCCAGGGATGTCAGTGAGTACATCCTGAAATGTTTGCAACATAGTTGAAACTTGTCGCTGTTCTCCTAGAGACAAATCAGGAGAGACAGTAACGTTCTTCCATGATTCACTAGAATGAAGTGGGATCATTGGAAGAGGAAGATTTACATCTGAAAAACTTGTTTCCTCATCCTGTATCACGGACAGTGATGAGTAATGACCATGTTGTACTGGAGAATTGTCCGTTGCTTGGAAAATGGGTTGCAAATAATCCGGACGTTCATGGAATTCAGTAAGCATATTGATGTGGAAGGTTTTATGCTTCCCATCAATATCGACAATATAGTCGACATCGGAAATTTTCGATATTATATCGTACGGACCTTTCCAAGAAATAAGTAATCTGTTTTCCCTACAAGGTAGTAATACAAATGCTTTGTCACCAGGACAAAGTTGTCGTAAGCATCTCTTCTTATTGGCAAATTGCCTTGCCTTCTGTTTCGCAAATTCAGAAGAAGAAGTTGCTAATTTGCATGCTTCGATAATTTTTTTTTGTCTCAACGCGATGACATATTCGTAGGATGACTTTGTGTCATCGTCAATATTGTCAGATGTAATGAGATCGTGAAGCAACGACATAGGGCCACGCGGACGCGCGCCAAAGACGAGTTCAAAGGGAGAAAATCCCGTATGTTCATTGGGTACCTCTCTGTAAGCGAAGAGGGCCGCAGGTAAAACTCTGTCCCAGTCTTGAGGATGATCCTCAGTTATCTTCCCCAGTAAGTTTTTAAGTGTTCTATTAAGGCGTTCGACCATACCATTAGACATTGGATGGTAGATACTACTTAAAGATCTATCTATCTGCAGAGTAGACATTACTTGAGACATGGTATCTGATATTAGTTGGGTGCCATGGTCTGACAATATCTCTCCGGGGAACCCCAGACGAGAAAATATAAGCCAAAGAGCATCTGCAATATCAGCAGTAGTAATGCTCTTCAGAGGAATAGCCTCTGGCCAACGTGTGCACATATCAACACACGTCAAGATAAACTGATGTCCTCTGGCAGACTTGATCTTAAATGGACCAATAATGTCTATGGCCATTTTTTGGAACGGCCGAATAGGAATGTCCGCCGCCTGAATGGGTGCAGCATGCCGTGGACCTTTGGATTTAACTTCCTGACATACTTTACAAGATCGACAATAAATCCGTATGTCCTTGTTTACCAATGGCCAAAAGAAAGCCGCAAGGACTCTTGACTTAGTACGGGAAAAACCCATGTGTCCAGCACACTGAGAGTCGTGAGCGTGCTGCAAAATTTTAACTCTCAAATTCTTGGGAACCAGGATTTGAGAATGACTTGACGTAATGGAGTCTTGAACCATACGTACAAGTACGCCATTCTTCTTTGTAATCCACGATTTACGACTTGTGTCTTTATTCGGATCACCTTTAGTTGCAAGAATGAAGAATTTCTTCAGAGTGGGATCATCTTCTTGCTGTTTTATAAACGAGTCACGAGAAATTACCAAGGGATTATCTTGGTTATGCACTTCATTATCTTCAGTAGATGAAGTTTGAGGCATCTTAAGAGCCTGAGCTCTAGTGACTACAGCGTTAGCAATCTGCATGTTTTGCCTTTCCCACGTGGAAATTTGTTGCGGAGTGCATTCTTTGACTCCATGAATGCGACCGATGATGAGGTCAGCGATCGGATTCGGAAGAAGACATGCGTGTACATCTCCTGTAAAGAAAGGAGTAGCAATCCTAATGATAGCAGTAGAGTATTTCTCTAATGTGCCGCCAAATGTTACACATTTGACTACTTGTCCAGTGGCACGGGAAGGATCTACGAGTGACTGCCTAACACCAATTGTGGTGCATCCAGAATCAAATAGCACAGAGACTGGATTGTTATTCACTAAACCCTTATGTAAGACAAGAGAACCTCTTCCATCATGCGCGACTGATGCCGGAAGAGCAGGAAGAGGATGGCCACAGCTTAAAGTAGACACTGTGGTTGGCTCAAATAACGTTTTGCATTGGGGGCACTGAGATGCTCTCCCAAAATCAAAAGCGGCACATGCCATATTACTAGCATCATTATTATCTTTACTCTGTTTATAGGCTTCATGGGACTCTTGTTGTGCAGAGTTTGCCTGAAAATGTGGTTTATGTCTTTTGTTTTGAGATCTACCTCGGTTATTATCACCTCTGTAGTTATTGTTACCTCTATTGTAACCCCTATTTGGGTTTGAGTCATAGTTCCCTTGGTTACCATTATCATATTCATTATAATGAGTATCTCTGTAATTATGATCTTGTTGACTCCAAGACGGATAACCCTGATAGTTTCTATAATTACTTCCTCTACGGAAATTCCTATAATTATGACCACCCCTGTGTCGAGAGCTATCAGCTCGTCTCCAGTTCTTTGAAGAAGAACCCTGAAATGATTGGTTACCTTGGTTTTGATAACTATTATGGTTACCTTTTTTATCAAATCTGTTTTGAGGTCCCTGAAATCTGTGTGAATAATTGGGATTGTATGGTGTTGCTGAAGCAACTGGCATACTCTCCTTAATCTTAGTGTTGCCAAAAGTCACGTCGGGGTGTGCAGTGACATATTGGGAACAATATTCTTCCATTTCTTTTAGAGATTTGGGTTTACGCTCATGTATAAATTCAAGGAAAGGTTTGTTCACACATGACATAATCTTATCTCTGAGCAACAAATCCATAAGTCCTTCATACGTTTTTTCTGTTTTGGAAAGCTCAATCCAACGATCAACTGTGAGACGTGCCTTTGCAGTGAATTCTGAGAATTCTACACCCGTCTCAGGCACCATCGTTTTAAATAAAAGGCGATAGCCTTCCTCACTTAGCTGATATTTTTTTATCAAAGCCGCCCTAATGACATCATAATTATCCTTATCTGCTTCTCCTACAAGGCATAATCTAGTCAAAGATTCACCTTTCAAGTTTTCTGATAATTGATTAGCGTATTGTGATTTATCCACATTATGTGTACGACAAGAACGTTCAAATCTATCCAGCCAGAATGTAATATCGTCACTGGACTGATTGAACGGTGGAACCTTAACCTTGTAAGTAGAAGGTTTACCATTACCACTAGATGCCTGATTAACATTACTCATACTTGTCAATCTCAATTTCTCTAACTCAAATTCATGTTCTCTTATTGCTTTTTTCTCTTCAGCATCTAATCTTTTTTGTTCAGCCTCCCTGTCTAATCTTTTTTGTTCAGCTTCACTGTCTAATCTTTTTTGTTCAGCTTCACTGTCTAATCTTTTTTGTTCCGCAGCAGCTTCTCTTTCTAATTTTTTTTTGTTCAGCTTCCCTGTCTAATCTTTTTTGTTCCGCAGCAGCTTCTCTTTCTAATTTTTTTTGTTCAGCTTCACTGTCTAATCTTTTTTGTTCAGCTTCATTGTCTAATCTTTTTTGTTCCGCAGCAGCTTCTCTTTCTAATTTTTTTTGTTCAGCTTCAAATCTCCTTTCCTCCACCTGCATCTGTAATTTCTTTTGTTCAGCAGCAGCCTCAGCTTCTCTTTCTAATCTTTTCTCTTCTGCCATAGCTCTTCTCTCTTCTGCAGCTAATGCTTTGTCATATTGAGCAACAGCCCATTGTTCTAATTGTTGACCAGTCTTATCAAGGGCTTTCCCTTGTGTAATGAAGTATTCCAATGTAGACATGATGTCTAACAATAATACTAATCACCTGAAATAATAATAATACCACAAGTTCTTAATGACTTGATTAATCAGTATACTATCCCAATATCTGTGGGTCACAAGCCTTAATAAGGTCTTGTATAACAGTAATAATAATCAGGTACTGGTTTATACCATAATCCAAGTGCAGTGCACAGGCAATTGTGTCTTATGAAATATACCTATATAAAACATATGTCAACCAACAGAATACATAAAGTACAAATAGGACTGACAATACAAGAACGTTTGCAGAAATCAAAATAAATCAAATAGGGAAATCAATGAAAATAATCACTGAATCTGCAAAGAATAACAACACCAATGACGTCACAGTATATGAATATAAATTGTGAATAGAACTGAAAGATAGAAAAGGTTAGACCAACAAATTACAAACAAATCAAAACAAAACTAAAGAACAAAGAAATATTACAAAAATAACAATAATTACAGACTTCACAGCTAACACAAAAGCAACAGTTGTCGCAGCAAATTTTCAATCAAGAAAATTGCACCTATAGAAAACGCCCACAACGGACCCTCTATGACGTGGGATATTCTGTTGTGAGGACGCCGCCCAACCTTAAACACAACCCGCTGACATAGAAACTAACATACTATACAAACAAATAACATGTAAACATAAATATATATATAAATTATGTGTATGATAGTATGTGTTGCAAAATAGGCTCAGTTTTACAGTAATGGCAAAGTTATTTTTATGAAAATAAACAAACTGCCACTTTATTCAATTAAACATTCTGGCCTTAAATATTAAAGTTCATATATGGAAAACAAGAAGATCCATCGATGAAAATAGGACTTCTTAGTTCACAAATACTGTCTTCCTGTTAATATTGACAAGAATTGATCCAACTGTTCTGTGAAACTCTGTAATGTCTAATGTAAAAATGTCAACAACGCTGACCTACATACTGCATTCACTTGACAGGTCACGTGACGAAGTGTTGACAAAGAGCAAACCAATACTGCAAGTGTGTCGTATCAGCCACAGGAAACGGTCTGGTATCGGTAATCTGTTGACTTCTGAACTTCTGCGAGGTCAAACCCAGAAAGCTGGTCCACCAGTTGATAAATTCCTCCTTTATTCCAGTTAATGATATCCACCAAAAGATAGATATAAGTGGATGGAAGCAGACATCATCATCATCATCAGTTGATAAGATCTCTATGGTGTTGTTTGCTCCACTGTAGTGTATGGAATGTCAACTTGACCTACGCAGTGGTGTGTAGACATGGATTGAGTGTATAATGTGCGAATGATAATAAGGGTTCGTGGTGTTGACAAATGTTCTTTTCTCACACTCATGTATGGCTGGAAGTCATCGACACCAACGACTGTGTACCTTTACTAAAGTTTAATTGGACGTACACACTCGACAGCACAGATAGTGACAAATCACAGGTTGGCATAATACATCATGGTACAGTGGATAAATGGTCTTGCAATGTTACATGGGCACTCATGTAGAATAATAGTATAAAGGACTGTCAGTAGCCAAGCCCTCAGTATCGCCCATACATATATATCATCTGACTTCACTGACTGAGCACGTCAGCTTATAAACAATATTTCAGATGGCTTCTAAACCTAATCTCGTTTAGCGACGATTCTCCAACATAATGTTCAGCACATATTTTTCCATATAATAATATTGAACCGCTAATAACGGGTTCTCATGTGTAGCAGTGATCTCTGGACTAAACAAGCGATAATACGGGCATCCCTTTTCTCTTCTTGAAAGTCACTACATGTTTGGTTCCAAGATGGCTTCACTCGTGAGCTGTCACTCACGTTTGGATACAGATAATGAATCTGTCCTAAAGTTAGTCATTCATACAACATTTCATTGCTCTGTAGATTTGATCATGAACAATTGACTGCATTCTACAGGATATAGTGCTGCTAGGAATCGAAGTCGTTTTCATCGAGTCAAATATATTCTCTTAGACATTCAAATCGTACCTATCGAAAATGGTGGCTTCGAACGAGAGTTCATAAGAGTGTCTATTATTACCTTGGTATCAGAAATATGATTCTGCCATTCCTTGGCAATACGAATAAACACTGGGGTAAAGCATACACGATAGGTCTAGACGACTATCACTTTCCCCACCAATACTGAGATCACTTTTTTTCGGCGACAAGCCGACATAGAAAAACACAGTCCCCATCAGGACGAAGCCAAATCACACCACTCTCTAGCGGCACATCCGCCGAATAGCCTTTGACCTCTCTAGAGACAACAGAACATATAGTTCGACTTAGATATGTAAAGATATACAGATATAAGACAGACTCGTCCTACTCAGACAAACAATACACATAAATTCAGGCCATAGATATTCTGAAGCAAGAACAATCTATTATTACCCAAACAACGAATAAATCGCAGTAAAATGGATTCATCCGCGGAGTTCGATCGAAGAGACGGCACAACTTTCAAGGGAAGTAACTCAATAATGACTTTCCCTTAAGCACTAAAAAATTACCTATTTTGTTTACAAAATATTTGCGAACATAACAAGTATACTAATGTATAATATTGTAAGATATCAAAGACTGCACGTAACATACATCTCAATTTTTCAAATGTACGTCGGTCACATTTTGGCTTTTTCCAAAATTATACTTTTTTTTTTGGGGGGGGGGGGGGGGGGGGGGACTAACTACATGTAAAAACTACACAAATCTGCCCCACTATAGTTATTTTTAGCCACTATCCCCCTACTTTGCCCCTAGTTCATGGGTAATGTTTTTCTGCATTTCCCGTCTTCAAGGACGTGAAAATGTAACTTTAGTGAAATATGCACAAACAACTGTTTGCTAGTCTGTATCGAACAATACAGTCTTTCGTCAATATCTTCCGTGTTATCTGTCCGTTTGTGTAATTAAAAGTATATTATTTCTCAGATTAAGATGGGCTATCAAACTAGCTAGTTTTTATTTTCCTAACTTTATTATTAAAGAAAAACCTACTTTTCTCAAGGTTAGTTTTGACATTTGTTTTTGAACCTTCGTTCACGCGTTTGCCGCTAGATTCAAACAAAACAACCAAGTACCATAAAAACGTCCAAGATACGACTGTTTCTAATAAGAGCTAAGGTCTTTTTTTTGTCCATTTCCTTACATTGTGTCAACTAGTGGCGTGATTTTTTCTTTAAACTACAAATTGCGTCTTTTTGCCCTTTAGATTCAAACACGTGTTCAGACCGTCATAATAATTTTTCTTTTATCTCTGTTTCCCTCCCGTCTGTATGTTACAACTAGTTAGTTTCAATGGCGTTAGGAAAAGCGGGCGTAGGCGAGAATGTATCCTCGTACCTTACGTATAATTTTATCCCTACATGTTATCTTATCCGTTATCTTTATAATTGGAGGAATTTTAACGTTGCATCACTGTAATTTTCACCACACATCTCCCCATCTGAGAACATGCACTAATGCAAGTTCCAAAACCAGTGATACACCTAGATAAAATTACTCCTCCCGCCTGCCAACTACTCTAATTTTGATCACAGGGGTGCCTACTGAGGAAATCTGCACCGACATTCTGTGACCCCGGGATATATTGAATACTAAACTGATAAGGTTGCAACAATAAAGACCATCTTAACAATCTTGCATTCTCATGCTTGGCCTGAGATAAGAACACGAGAGGCTGGTGATCTGTCTGGACCACAAAAGTCCTACCATACAGATAGATTTGGAACTTTTTTATTGCCCAGACTAACGCTAAACATTCTTTTTCGCTTGTGGAATATCCTTGTTCCCCTTTGTTTAACTTGCGGCTTGCATAAGCGACTGGCTTCAGTTCCCCATTTGGTGAAGAGGACCCTTGCAACAGAGCTGCCCCTAGGCCTACATTGCTTGCATCTGTTCTCACCACTAAGTCCTGAGTCAAATCAGGCAATTTGAGAATAGGCTTGCTAGTGAGTTTTTCCTTTAACTCTTGAAATGCCAATTCACATTGCGCTGACCAAACAATTTTATCTGGATTTCCCTTGCGAGTCAGATCAGTCAGAGGAGCACATATAGAGTTAAAATTTTTGATATATTTTTGGTAAAACCCACATAACGACACGAATGATCGCACGTCTTTTTTTGTTTGTGGTCTAGGTGCTCTCTGCAGTTTTTCCAAGTTCTTGGGGTCAGGGGTCATGTTACCCTGATATACAGTATGTCCCAAGAATTCCAACTCTTTGCATCCAAAACAACTTTTTGTTGGTCTAGCAGTTAAGTTCGCTTCTCTGAGCCTATCAAATAACATATTCAGAGAGGTAATGTGTTCTTCAAATGTTTCTGTGGCGACAAGAATATCATCCATGAAATTTGTGATACATGGATTATTCAGGAGATCCAACAATTTGCGCATCATCCTGGAAAATACACTCGGAGCATTTTTCAATCCGAATGGTAGCATGTTGAATTCATAATGACCTTCCGAGATGCTAAAAGCTAAATAAGGTCTAACTTCAGGCTTCACTGGAATCTGGTAATAGCCTTTGCTAAGATCCACCTTCGAAAAGTATTTTGCCTTGTTCAATCTGGCAAATAACTGTTTTGTGTCTGGTAATGGATCCACTTGTCCTTCTGTGACAGCATTCAGTTTCCTGTAATCTATGCACAGTCTATGTTCCCCAGACGGTTTCCTCAACAAAACTACACTGGAGCTAAAAGAAGATTCACTGTGTGAAATAATCCCTTCTTTCAACAAATAATCTATTTCCTCTTTCAATGCCTTCTCCTTCGCGAACGGAACAGAATAGGCTCTCATACAGATTGGGTTTGAGTCTACCAGCTTCATGTCATACTGTAGCAAATTTGTATGTCCTGGTTTATCTGTTAATACATCTGTATGTTCCTCCAGAACCTGTTGAACTCTCTCCCTCTGACTTTTAGTCAGGTGCTTACTGACTTTTACCTTTGCGACTGTCTCACAGGGGTGTAATGGGTATTCATGTGAGGTGAGTGGTTCTTTTTTCATTTTAGTTGCGATAGCCAAGGTCAGTAAGGGGGTGCTTTCCTGGAGTGGTCTGTCCAGATACTTCTTTAAAAGGTTTACATGATATACCTTCTCCTTCCCCTTTTTGTCAATTTTATAGTTTGTTCTAGACACCTTCTCTAGAACAGTATATGGACCTTGCCATCCAATTTGCAACTTAATCTGGCTGCCTTGTAGTAAAAGAAGTACGTTCTCTCCCACAGCTAATTCTCTGTCCTTTGCTTTCCTATTAAAATACGCTGCATGTTTCTTCCTGGCTTGTCTCAAATTATCATTTGCCAGTTTCCATCCAGCTTTCAGACGAGTGGTCAGCTCGTTCACATATTAATATGATGAGGTAACAGTCTCTTCTGCTTTCTCATCTGTCCAGGTCCTTAATAAGGCTTCTAATGGACCTTTTATTGGCCTCCCAAATAGCAAGGTTGCGGGAGCCATCCCGGTTGAACTATGTGGTACCTCCCGATACGCAAACAACGCGGCGGGCAGAAATTGATCCCACATATCAGGTTTTTCATGTGCCAGCTTCCTCAGGATAGAAATGAGAGTCCCATTGAACCTCTCTACCTGGCCGTTCCCTTGTGGATGGTACGGGCTACAATGAAAGTGTCTGGCTTGAAATAGCTTAAAAACTTCTTCCGTTAGTTTCCCCTTGAACTGTGAGCCATTATCAGTCAAGATTTGATGCGGGAATCCTAATCTTGTGAATATTGTAAGTAGTGCCTCTGCTACATGTTTCGAATCAATTGATGGCAGGGCTACCGCCTCTCCCCACATAGAACAAGTGTCCACCAGAGTAAGGATGTAACTGTTCCTCCTCTTGGTCCGAGTGAGAGGTCCCACAATATCCACTGCAACCATCTCAAAAGGTGTTCCCACTATGGGCATTTCCCCTAGAGTTGCAGGAGCAGTCCAATGCTTTGGAGCTACCCTTGACATTCTGGACAGGATTTGACATATCTTTTTATATCCTCCGTTATCCCTGGCCAGAAGTAATGACAAGCTATACGCTGTCCTGTGGCGCTGATCCCCATGTGACCACTGATAGGATTCGCATGCCCTAGTTCCATCACTTTATCCCTATATGAAGCGGGAAGAACCAGCTGGTTGTGACCATTTGTTCCAGTTCCGGCCTTCCTATATATCAATTTGTTCTTCATAAAGTACTCTCCCTTGCTTGGAGGTGTGTGGCATTTGGGCAATTTTTTAAAACATGGCTTGAGTGTCCTATCCTCAGCCTGCGCCTTCCTCATCTCTTCTGGATGAGCATTTATAGGTTCACCTTCTTCCTCCTTTTTCTGTGACCTGGTCTGCACTGTCACCATGATCACAGGTCTCTCGGGATTCCCCAAGAAGACGTATCTACACCCCAATATCAGAGGGTAGATTGGTTCATCTATCACTGCTGCTCTGATTTCTCCTTCCACATAGTGAGTTTTCACCGTTATCCTTGCGATGGGAAGTGTCATGAGTGGTATGTCCTTAATCGCCCCTTGTATTTCCACTGTTTCTGTGGTATACTGACTTGGGTCCACTAGGCTAGACTTCACAACTGAATCATAATCCAAACCTGTATCATATAGGCACCTTATGGTGACCCCATTACAAATAACATCCTCACAAACTGGGGGGTGATAAGGTTCCTGCTGTCCATTAGGATTAACCTTTAATCTTTGGTTCCCCGATTTCATTGCAGCAATGTTTGAAGGTTTCCTTTTACAAAATTCGGTGTTATGGTTGTCTTTCTTACACCATTTGCACCATCTCTTTCCTTGGTTAAAAGGTTTTCTTTCATTAAATTTTTGATCATTGAACTGTGAGTTTCTATCACGATAATCATTTCGTGGCCTATCAAAATTTGTCCTGCCTTTATTACCTTGTTCTCTGGTATCAAATTTATTAAATTGCTGTGGAGCTTTAAAATTTTCTACATGCTTCTTTTTAGTACCACTTACCTCTGCCTGGGCTGCCTGATACCTCTCAGCGACATTCAAAACCTCCCCCAACCTCTCTGCACCTTGTTCCATGAGAAATTTTCTCAGTCTGGAGCCATGGACTCTCTTAATTGCTCTATCATGATCATCTCTTTAAGATCTTGGGTCTTCCCCAGAGCAGTCCATTTCTCCAAATAGGTTTCCAGTCTGGCAGAGAATTGGTGGTATGTCTCCCCAGACAACAGTTTGGCATTTCTAAACTTCTTACGATAAAATTCACCATTCTTTTCATATCTCAATAACAAAGCCTGCTTTAGCATGTCATAATTGTCTTGGTCGTCTCTATTCATCTTAGCGAAAACTTCATAAGAAGTACCTCGAAGTCCCTGGGATAACTTAAGACTCCACCTCTCTCTCTCTAACCCATACGTAGTAGCTAATAGTTCAAATCTCCCTAGGTACCCCTCTATGTCATCGTCTTTCCCAACAAAATGGTCTAAATGAAACCCCATAGCTGAGATTGAGGCTCCCTGACTAGGCGTAGCATCTGAGGCAAACGGGCTGGCACCATTTTCAGGAGCATGGCCTTGTAATTCCAGCTCCCTTAGTCGTAATTCGTGCTCCCTTTGTAACCTTCTATCTTCTGCTTCCCTTTCGGCAGTCAATCTCTTATCTTCTGCCTCCCTTTGCTGTCGTTTTTCTTCTGCCTCTAATTGGAGCCTTTTACTCTCCCTATCTGCCTCCAATGTCTTAGCCTCTTTGTCAGCCTCAATCTGCAGCCTCTTAAGTTCTTTATCAGCCTCAATTTGTAACCTCTTCTCTTCAGCTAACCTCCTATCTTCCCTTTCAATATACTTGTCACATTCTGAAGTTACATATTGAATTAAAGCTTGACCCTCCATATTCATCTCCTTCGCCGTCAGCACAGCAGCCGATCTAAATTTTGCTAGATCTGCCATACTATTCAGACAATTTAACAATGACTAAGGTAAATAACAAAGGTAATATTTTAAGGTAATATACTAATTAATTAATTACCACTGGCTGTGAAGATTCATCAACTTTACTTTTCCACTTTTTATTTTAAGGGACACTGTTAAATTTATTCACTTATGCCCCCAATAATTTAATTCCCGGACCAGGAGACCCTAATATCTTTGATAAACTCAATCCCCGGACGAGCCCCCAATATTTGTGGTGGTTTTGATGTTATTGTATGGTTGTTATGTTACCTAGTGTACTGGATGAGGTCAGCTGTGAAGGCTCCTGAGATAAAAGTTTATGTGAGTTACAGAAGGCCTTTCTGCTACCACTTACGACCTCAAACAGACCTATTCTACTATTATGAATGTTAGCTACTTCCCTTTCAATATACTTGTCACATTCTGAAGTTACATACTGAATTAAAACCTGACCCTCCATGTTCATCTCCTTCGCCGTCAGCACAGCAGCCGATCTAAATTTTGCTAGATCTGCCATACTATTCAGACAATTTAACAATGACTAAGGTAAATAACAAAGGTAATATTTTAAGGTAATATACTAATTAATTAATTACCACTGGCTGTGAAGATTCATCAACTTTACTTTTCCACTTTTTATTTTAAGGGACACTGTTAAATTTATTCACTTATGCCCCCAATAGTTTAATTCCCGGACCAGGAGACCCTAATATCTTTGATAAACTCAATCCCCGGACGAGCCCCCAATATTTGTGGTGGTTTTGATGTTATTGTATGGTTGTTATGTTACCTAGTGTACTGGATGAGGTCAGCTGTGAAGGCCCCTGAGATAAAAGTTTATGTGAGTACAGAAGGCCTTTCTGCTACCACTTACGACCTCAAACAGACCTATTCTTCTATTATGAATGTTAGCTACGTTAAATGTCTAGGGTAATGAAAAGTGTTGTGTAGGTAATTGAATACACAGACACACACATGTAAATACTAAGTCTAATAATAATAATAAGCTCTATGATCAAATTAAAGAACACTGGCTTTTAGAATTTAAGTTTAACAATCTTTTTGAATTTATTTAGTCCTGAACCAAATGTTTCTTCTGGTCAGGACATATGAAACAATATGTTTTTATCAATAAAAGTGCATATAGATATATTGAATAATCAGAATGAAAATTTTGTACATAAATATATTATTACATTGGGTAATATTAATAATAAAATACAGAGTCTGTGAGAACTAGCACTGGATGTTTAGTTGGGGTGGTGTCATCATGCCCAACCTCGGTTTGTAATGTTTATTGTCCTTGAAATATGGAATGAGTTATGTTTATATAATATGATGTTATTTCTTGTTTTATAGTGGGCACTGTTGATGAATTCTCAGCAGACCAGGTTCACTTATCTGGTCTGTGACGATGCAGTACAGAATATCAGTGGCCCACTCCTCACAATAGCTGGAGTAAAATGTTAGGCTGCTCAGGCATCTACTTGTGTACTTCTACACAAGAATCTGGCACTAGCGTAGTGCCAGATCAGAAACTCTGAAATCAAAATTTGTGCCATGTGTCAACACACTGCCTACTGCACCAATTTTATACATATAACACGAAACACATTACAACGATTGGGTCAGATCTCTCTGACCAACTCAACACATCTCACCCAGTTGTTATCCAATAGTACTAGTCTCCCAAGACTGCATTGCATCCTAAATATGTTCAATAGTTTCCTCTTCCATCCAATAAGGTGGGTGATATGTTCCCACTGATCTCAAATATAGATCCGCCTTCCAAAGTCTTAGATAGGTTTTCATATTTTATTTGATTGTCTCTAGGCCCTGGACTGCGGCTGGGGACCTAGAGTAAACACTCACTTGTCGTAATCATTTTTCATGATATGGCAGTATCAATCACTCAAAATATTAAAATAAACAAGATAAATGCTTTTTCCCTTACCACAATTCAGAATTGAGAACACAGATACGTTGAAATAGCAAAACTCAGCTGAGCTGCTGGCTATATGAAGGCGTCCCACTTAGAATATATAATATTTCCTGGGGGTTTACACTTCTATCATAAACGAACTGTGTCTCTGGACAGTCTTAATCAAAATGGCAAAAAACCCAACTAAGTTTTCAATAATATAAAAATGCGTTGGCCAATCAGATCGGAAGACTAAGCTTTTCAATTTGAATTTTGAAAATAAAGTCAAAAGTACATCTCAATTTTTCAAATGTACGTCGGTCACATTTTGGCTTTTTCCAAAATTATACTTTTTTTTTTTTTTGGACTAACTACATGTAAAAACTACACAAATCTGCCCCACTATAGTTATTTTTAGCCACTATCCCCCTACTTTGCCCCTAGTTCATGGGTAATGTTTTTCTGCATTTCCCGTCTTCAAGGACGTGAAAATGTAACTTTAGTGAAATATGCACAAAAAACTGTTTGCTAGTCTGTATCGAACAATACAGTCTTTCGTCAATATCTTCCGTGTTATCTGTCCGTTTGTGTAATTAAAAGTATATTATTTCTCAGATTAAGATGGGCTATCAAACTAGCTAGTTTTTATTTTCCTAACTTTATTATTAAAGAAAAATCTACTTTTCTCAAGGTTAGTTTTGACATTTGTTTTTGAACCTTCGTTCACGCGTTTGCCGCTAGATTCAAACAAAACAACCAAGTACCGTAAAAACGTCCAAGATACGACTGTTTCTAATAAGAGCTAAGGTCTTTTTTTTTGTCCATTTCCTTACATTGTGTCTACTAGTGGCGTGATTTTTTCTTTAAACTACAAATTGCGTCTTTTTGCCCTTTAGATTCAAACACGTGTTCACACCGTCATAATAATTTTTCTTTTATCTCCGTTTCCCTCCCGTCTGCATGTTACAACTAGTTAGTTTCAATGGCGTTAGGAAAAGCGGGCGTAGGCGAGAATGTATCCTCGTACCTTACGTATAATTTTATCCCTACATGTTATCTTATCCGTTATCTTTATAATTGGAGGAATTTTAACGTTTCATCACTGTAATTTTCACCACATATAATGGAGAGGAGAGAGATTAAGTATAGAATGGTGATAAATAGTGGAGAAGAGATAGATTAGGAATAGAATGGGGATATATAGTGAAGAAGAGATATATTAGGTAAAAAATGCCGTGCAGAAGTACGATGTGTCGACCGAAAGGTGCAGATATTACAGCTTAGGCGTAAACAGACACAACGCAACCACCGTCCTTTTCAGGACGAACGAAGAAAAAGAAAAGAAGAAGAAGATAATGCAGAGAAGAAAGATTAAGTATAGAATGGGGTTAGATAGTGGAGAAGAGACAGATTTGGTATAGGATGGGATTAGGTAGCAGAGAGATTAGATTATTATGGGGTTAGATAGCGTAGAAGAAAAAGATTAGAAATAGAATGGGGTGGCTAGGTACAGGAAAAGAGAAATACTAGAGATATAACAGGCCAGACAAAGAAGAAGAAAAAGAGATTACAAAAAAAGAGAAGAGGAAGAAACAGCGAAGGAACTGTGGTAAAGTGGGATGTTATAAATATTTATAGGGGACTTAGTGTACTGACTGAGATCAGCTGTGAAGGTATCTGTATCTAATAAGTGTGGTGTATTACAGTTGACCTTACTTGCTACCACATTTATACCTCAGTCAGAATTATTCTGGAATATTGTGATGACTACGTTAAATGTCTAGGGTTATGAAAATGATGAAGTGTAAGTCACAACAACAACAGACAGATAAAAAATTTAATTTATTCCACAACACTTACAACACTGTGACACTCACACACATATAACACTCTATAAGACTATCTTAAATGAGTCAAGTGTTTAAGTTTAAAAATATATGTATTAATTCTTTCAATAATGGGTATCCTGATTCAACTACACAGTGAACCAGGAATCACAATCAAATGTAATTACAAGTATTATGTACACAGTTTATATATATGAACTTTGTATTGACATAGTTTATTATTATTATTCTATGTGTGTAATTTGTGCAGTAGTAATATGAGGTAATACTGGTTTTGTTCAAGCTTGGTTGTTGTTTTTCATCATGACTTCAAGTGTTTGATTATCGGGGAAATAGTATTGGGAAAAGTTCACAGTTCCTGTCATTTGAACCAATTAATTGTCCCTCTGTGTTTAACAAAATGTCAATTTTTGAGGGGGCACATAATGTTGAGCTACTCTGGCCACAGAAGCTTATCTTTCGTGATGGCGGCAGGAAAAGACTCCTCTGCTCGATTGATTCCTGTGTTCTGGAGACACCTCACTGGTCGCTATCTGGACCAAAGAGTATGCTGTCAGCCTCTGGATTCAACAAAACTCAGACCAGGTGCTGCTTCAATAACTAGGACCACAGTCCCTGAAACAAGAAGGTTGTACCTCCTACTTCAGATCTAATTTATAATCTATTTCCACACTGAACACAATACAGAACAAACACTGAGTTCAGAGCGGTAGGCCAACTGCTAGCTTCATCTGAAACAATTTACACCAGTATACTCCTCCCTAATGGTTACTACGCCTCTGCAATTCCAGCATTATTTCCTTCTAGTCAATAAGATAGGTGTCAGTGTACTGTTTGGCAATTCCATGCAGTTTTCTTTTCTCCGACACGTTCTGTTCAGGTTGGAGCACTATCTAGGCCTTGCCTCATGTTCGCTACTGAACCACGCACATATACAGACATAAATTATCAATTTACATTCAATTTTCATTAAAAAGATATCGAATATATCAAGCTTACCACAATTCATGGAAATAATACACAGATACGTTGACTGGCGATGAATAATGGCACAAATTCCGATCTGCCTCTGTCCCAGACTTTTATTTAGAAAAATATGATCTGGATCTCAACGCACTGTTTCTTAGTAAGTTTATTTTAAAATGTGGCACTGAACTGACGCTCTTAATTGGCTATATTGGCGGGTCTAACCAATCGGGCCATGTTTACAGAGCTTTTCAAAAAAAGTACCCTTACTACCGTTTCCCCTAACAACAAAGAATTAGTATTTGTAGTCCGACTAATCGTGTTTAGCGTTACATTTACTTCTATCCAATCAAATAGGATTTTACATGGTGGCCCATTTCCCGTAAAATAGTGGTTTCAAAACATGCCACTGTGCGATTATTTTTTGTGTGTTGTCTGACACCCTCACTATTTTCTTTTGGCTATAATTTGTTAATTCCTAGATTATTTGCGTAACACTTAATATATTCTTTGTCAGCAAGTCCTAAGGAACCCAAATATATAAGTTTTAAGGGAGCTAAGTGGCGGCGTTCAAAATATGTATTTTCTTCTAGGATAGTCGTGCTGTTACCACCTCCTCACTTCCAAACTTTTAGGGTGTCTGCTGTACTGTCAGGCTTTCAAACGTAAACCAGTATAATGTCATGTTTCCTAATAAGCGTTTTTCAGGTTTTTAAACTTAACTCTCGTAGTTGTAGTGTTTTTTATCACGGTCTATTTGAAAAAAAAGTTAGTGCCTCTGGCCTTTCGCGCGGGGAGGGTGGCATTAATTGTATATCGCGAGACGCGTGTTCGTGTTGCATGCGTTCCTGCTTTCAGCCCTCCCTCTCTCTATCCTAAGTTCATCTGTCTTTCCGTTTATGTTAACGTAGTGTGTAAAATGAAATTAATGGAAGTATTAATTTAGGTCATTACGCAGTGTGCCTAGCTCAAGGTTTTCTTAGAAATACAGTACACGTTTTATTGTAGAAAGCGTGTAGTGATGCAGTAGGCTTTACTATCAACGTGAAACGTTACAATTTGCAGACGAAGTAGAAAACAAGGGGGATTTTATTGTTCAACTAGCATGACGTTCTATTAACACAGGCGTGCGCTATTGGAAAGGACGGGTCTTTAACCATTTCTCTTTCCTTTTATTGAATTTATGTGTTAGGCTTTACATTTACCTTTTAATTTATATATGTGGATTTAGAGTGTTTCACGACAGGAACAGGGAAAAAAAAAATCACCTTCTCTAGATATATAATCAAAAATTATAAGAGTTCACCCTCAGTAGTTAACAAACAAACAAAAAAGATAATTAACACATTAACACCCACACTTATTTCCTCTCATCAATATCGACATCTGCGCACTTCCTAGCCCATCTACCATCCATTAAACATCTACGCCATAGCTATCCTTCCATCAGGAAACCAAACCCGTCTAATGACCTCAACACCCAACTATCCATAGATGGAATAATTGACGTGGTCTAGACCGGTCTGGTATCTTTTATTTTATTTATATCTTAAGTGTGAACAGATGAGCCACGACCCAAAGAATGGTAATTCACAGTCAACGTGGCAAACTGGCCCAGGATCTGTTACCATATATGGTCTAAAAGATTACTTTCGCGAACTATGTATGCGGTAATGTAAAGGTTATTTATGAAGAAAACGTCATTGTTTTATCCAATTAGTTTGTAAGTATTCATTCTCGTTCCTTTTCGCTCCCTACGGAGTATGGAACCACCATTGCAGATGGCTCTTTTGCAGGAAGCCTGCATCAACCATTCACATTCTACTGCAGTGATGGATTGTGTAGCAACTCGTTTAACATGATGATGTTGCCAGCTCCTTGTACAGCCTCTTGATAGTCACATTGTGTGACATGCCTGGGGGAACAGTAATCCTATACTTTGTTAGTCTCATATAAGACCCCCCGGGATAGACACGTGACTGTCGTAAGTATTAAGTTTCAGAATTCGTCTTCTTCTTCCTCTTTTCAACTCCCAACGGAGTATAGGCCTTCAACAAATGAAGGCAAGTCTCCCTGTCCCGTGCCATGAGCTCAAGATCTCTCCATGTCTTCTTCATGTCCATCATACGTCTCCAATTCTCTTCTCCGTGTGTTCTTTGGTCTTCCTCTATATTTCTTACCCAGGGAATTCCAGAACAGGTATTGTCTGGTAATGTTATCAACAAGCTTTCTCTCTGTTTTCTATCTATCTTCCTTTTTAGTCATTCCTGATTATAGGAGCTTGCCCCCGAAACAATGTCTCAGTGGGACGAAGTTGAGCATTTGAAAAAAGAGGTCAAGCAGTTGCCCTTGTAGCTCTCTGTTTTAAGTTTTAAGTATTAAAGTTGCTTCACTCATTCAATTTCCTTCAGCTCTTTCTGAAGCACAGCCCTGCACCAAATTCACGCAAAACCATCCTGTTCTATACAATCCGTTCAAAGTCTTGTCATGTCTCTTTTGTATCCCTTTCATGTCGGTCTCAGATCTCTTCTACGTGTGCTGTAAGTCTTTGCCTATGTCTCTTACTCTGAGGCTTCAAGAACAAGGACTGCCTTGTGATGTTATCATCTCGTCGCCGTAGTACTGCTTGATAGCCATCTCCACTTCAGCTTGTTTTGAGGAAAACGCGTTCAAAGTTTTTTTGGATTACTAGTTGAAAAGAAGGATATATCACATTAAAATGACATTTTGCATGATGATCTAAACTGTTAAGTGTAAGATTTTGTGTAGTCTGATAGATTAAACTATAAGACATCGATTTATGACTTCAGGTCAATTTGAGCCAAAAGTGGAGTTGGAATAAAGCAGTGCTACGGCGGCGACTGGTGTCTTCAGTGTGTGTGCTGTCCAACTCCAACGTCTTCTCATTACATCATATTCCTCTGCTACTTCTATTGTTCTTTTCATGAGATTCACGCGATGATCTTGTCGCATAAATTCAATTCCTTCTTATCTACGCAAGCATCCATTTTTGAAAGTCTATAACTTCTCTTGCATGGATTAGTGGCAGATATTTGGATTATGGAAGAAAATCTCAGTTGTTTTCCCCTTTACATCATTTCTTATTATTCCATTTTCATCTGTCCCATAAATTCTCCTTTCTAATTTCCTTGGGGATCAGAGTGGCTAAGAGGTATGGCACCTGCCTCTAATTCTAAAGGTACCGAGTTCGCTCAAAGCACAGGGAATATAATGGATATTTTTTTTTAGAGCCAGTGGTTCCTAATGATGTCAAACACCACCTCTAGCTCCCCCTGATTTACTGGGTGGTGAGATCGGATGCTTAGCCTTCTCGGATAAGGGCGAAAAATTAGGAGCTCCCGCGTGCAAGTTGCGCACGTTAAAAATCCCTCGGCAGTTGAAAACCGTAATTTTGCCTCGCAAAATTTAAAAATGTGTAAACATACCAACCACAAATATTTATAGAGTGTTTGATTCCTGTATTCACACATTGGGATCCTCGCCGGTGCTACGGAGTTCGTGCACTGTGCTGAGATGTGGAAGGGCAAATTGTTAGACAGGCCTACGCGCCCAATTCTTAAACCTTTCAAAATAATGTTCGTTCGTTCGTTTGTTGTGGGATCTCAAGGAGGAGATCGGAGCACTGATGGGGTGCAATGAAGATAGTACTAAAATTCAAACCAAACCAAACCTCCTTCTAAATCTATTGTTATTGTTGAACATAATCGACATCATTGCACTCCGGGCAAACCCATAGGTGTTCTGTCTCCATCAGTAGATGTCGAAGAGTGTGAATGCTAACTGTTTCTTAGCTCGCTTGTTACATACAAAACGGATGCATCCTCTCATACGCCCATCTCTGCTAGCCTGACGTTTGATGCCAAATTCCAACAGTTTTAACATTCATGATTCATCTATTGCAGTGTCATTCTCTAACAGGCGATGATTAATTGTTCTCAGTATCTCCCCCTTATCCATATCCAGTGTCCCCACTGTTGGTGCCCTTGATGCTAGTCTGTCAGCTCTCTCATTACCGCGTACCCCTGCATGACCAGGACAGTAGATCCACTCCAGCTCCTGCAGAGTTGAAGCTTCTATGAATGTTTTCACATTCATCCTTAGCCAACCATTTTGAGCCTTTCGAAGCATGGACTGAGAGTCTGATACAATGGCTGCTTTTGTTAATGAAGTTTCAGCTAGCCACCTTAAGGCTACAGAAGCTGCCTCTACCTCCATTATTATGCTGGAAGTTGTTATCTTGTAAGCCCCGCTATGTTCGGCGATGATTCTGCCCCTTATCCCAGCAAAGAAGCCCCAACCTGATTTTAAGTCTATTCTGTAACAGCCGACCTGCTCAGACAATTACTTTACCTACTGTTTTTTTTTAATACTTATTTTATATATTACTTTTT
Organism: Oreohelix idahoensis; assembly: GCA_024509875.1. Taxonomy (NCBI): domain Eukaryota; kingdom Metazoa; phylum Mollusca; class Gastropoda; order Stylommatophora; family Oreohelicidae; genus Oreohelix; species Oreohelix idahoensis. The sequence goes on along the minus strand of JAMPIV010005847.1, from coordinate 10,824 downwards.
CCGTGTAGCTGTAGCTTTCGTTGTTGAGACAAGTATGTCGCGCTGGCTGCTGTGAGCCGTGTTGTTGAAGAACTTCTGCAATATTATCTATCTAGCTGCTTCGTGGTGCTTCCAGTGCCCCTTAAACTAGATCTTGTACTGTTGTTGGCAAAAGTCCTAAACGATTGAGATCCATTTGCTTGGAGCTAAAATAACTAATTAAGGATCTCTAAATTAATGCCAGCGTCCGATTAGCAGAGTGGTAAGGCGCCGGCTTCTCGCAGCAAACATTACCGGGTTCTGGGTTTGAAACCTGGTAGCGACACGATCCAGTCTACTCACCTGTAAACAGATACCTGACTGCTCTTGAGTTAGGGAAGCCAAAGACAGACAGAAAGTGAAGTGATCATCCCACCTCACAAAGCTGGACCTGGAAAAGACAAGTTTTTAAGACATTATTCACTTGCGAATGGGAGAAGATCGGCTACCACTACAAGCATGGGAAACAAAGAGCCAGGGATCCAGACCCCCAGGACGACCCAGAGTCCGCTGGGAGGACAACATTAGACAATCTTTGAAGGACCGAGGACTGGAGTGGAACCGGGACAGGAGGAAGACAGCCGATAGGATAGTCTGGCGCTCTCTCTTCCAAACCTATACACCTCCCGGTAGAAGGGGAACGACTAAGTAAGTAAGTATTCACTTGCGGCAATATCTTCTACTGGACCAAGTTTTTTTTTTTTAAATCTAAACTAAATCTCAACAACAACCACAAAATAAGAGAAATAAGGTGAAATAAAAAGAACAGAATTAACAACATCGGTTTTCAAAAAGGCCAAGGATGTCCTGATCTCTAGAGAGTTCTGTGTTCTGCAAAGGACAAGTCTTATAATATCATGGCTGGTCAATATCATTTACGGATCACAAACTTTACCAGCAAATAGTAAAACTACTAAATGACTGGAAGAAATGAAGGTGATGACCTATTGGGACAACTATCTTTACGACCTCATACTGTTTAATTAGAACGTCCGATTGGCAGAGTGGTTACAGCTCTGGTCTCTCGCGGCAAAGGTGCAGGGTTCAAATCACGGTATCAACACGCTTAAGTAACCAGCTGTAAATGGGTACCTGACTTTGAGTTAGGGAAGGAAAGGGCAGCGAGGATGGGAACTGGTCACCCCACCTCTCGATGCTGGACCTAGTATGGTGAAGTCTCTAACACTTCATTCCCCAACGACAGTATCTGCTATGAGACTACCTTTTTACTGTTTAATTATGAAACTCCGAAAATGTCATAATGGGAAAACAGAATAATATATGAACAAATATATTCATTAACAAATAAAATAGTAGGAACTCAGTTTTACAAGTTAACGCTACACAGGAAACAAGGGACGTTTCGGGTTTTACCCTTCGTCAGCCACAGTTACGAACAGGCGACAAGGACAAGAATTATATATACTACTGGACAAAAGTTAAGGGCCGCCATTCAGTTTAGACAAGGTTTATATAATTCTTCGTGAGCAGGGTCGATTTTCCAAATGTCCAGTAGCTTGAAATCTCTCAAGAAGTCTCTGAATGGTAGAGTGGGACACTGCTAAACGTCTTGCAACATGACGAACAGATTGACCATCCTGAATCCATCCCATGGCTCGACCACGGTCTACAGTGCTGAGACTTCTCCTTGGTGGCATGGCTAATGCAGTGATCATTTCGACCACTTGTCATACTGATTTATTGCATACCAACGGTGAACACTCTTTACCGATGATCATTTTCTACGTGCAATCAAATTCAACTCACTTTTTCACCTTTTGAACTAGTGGGGCGTGTTGCAAAAACCACGAGTTTTTGCAGTAACAATGGCAATTTTCACGTGCGGGTTAAAGTGACCCAGGTTTTGGACATTTAAATAAAATTAACCTAGTGCACACAGAAATATATACACATTTCTCTGAGCTCAGTTTTAATGACATTTTCACTTGTCTTTACAGTTTGCCAATCAATTATATAAACCTTGTCTAAACTGAATGGTGGCCCTTAACTTTTGTCCAGTAGTATAGGTACTACAAAGCCGGCGTGATGCTGACCACATCACTCCTAGTGTGCCGATGGTCAAGAAAATATGGGCCTAACACCAATATGCCTCAATGGGCGTGTAACGGGATCCTTTACATTTTTACTACAAAAATATATGATGATGAAGAACCCACCAAATGAGCTATACAAGCAGATTCACTGTCACTAATATATGAACATTGTATTGCAAGCCCTGTGTACTTCCGGTGAGTCTCTGAAGAGATAACGGAAGAATAGGACTAGTGCGCTATCAGGCATGTTGTACTAGGCGACTACAACAAAGTTGTGCTTAGGGCTGGCAAACTCATCATGTCCATCAAATTGCCACCAAAACCGCAGCGGCAACACCATATGACTGTTTTATGTAGTCCAGCACAAGGACTAGCAGATGTGGCTCCGTGCCCCGTAAGAAACCCAAAAGAAAATGATAGTGATGTCGATCATATTTCAAGTTCCTTAAACACCGTGTCTTATCGGGACAGCAAATAAAAAAAGGGGGGAGGAGGGGTGATAGTGAGACTGTGCCCTACCTCACATGACTAAGGAGTGTTAGACATGGACCCAACTAGCCCTTGGTAAAGAAACTTTCAGCCAAAGAAAGAACTTATACAACAACTTATATATTTACTTAGTCGTTTCTAATATGTAGAGGTTTTCCTGAGATAGCGCCATGTTATCCTATTGGCTGTCGTCTTCTTGGCCTGGTTCCAATCCAGTCTCCTGTCCTTCAGAGATTGTCTAATGTTGTCCTCTCAGCGGACTCTGGGTCATCCTGGAGGTCTGGATTCTTGGCTCTTTGTTTCCCATATTTGTTTAGTAAATTGGAAGAACAGATAAGAATACAAAATAATAGAGGATGTTCCCTTGCAATTGAGAAATATATGGAGATCCAAAGAAATTAAGTTCAACACAAAGGTGAGAATCTTCCCCTCAAACATCATGTCAGCCCTAGTGTATAGCTCTGAAACATGGAGAAAAACAGGTACAACTAAAAAGTTACGGACTTTCAGAAATGGGTGCTTTTTGTAAAAAAAAAAATTGAAATGGTAAGACAGGATTACCAATGTGGAACTGATGACAAGAACCAGACGAGTGCTAGTGAAACAAGAGATGGGAAAGAATGGGTGGCACAGAATACCCACTGACGATAGTATTACAAAGCAGTCCTTATTCCGAATTTCGCAGGGCAAGATTGGTAGATGGAAACTGAAGGAATACGTGGTGACAGCAGTGAAAGGAATGATGAAGACTGAAGGAATACGTGGTGACAGCAGTGAAAGGAATGATAAAGACTGAAGGAATACGTGGTGACAGCAGTGAAAGGAATGATGAAGACTGAAGGAATACGTGGTGACAGCAGTGAAAGGAATGATGGAGACTGAAGGAATACGTGGTGACAGCAGTGAAAGGAATGATCAAGACTGAAGGAATACGTGGTGACAGCAGTGAAAGGAATGATGGAGACTGAAGGAATACGTGGTGACAGCAGTGAAAGGAATGATGAAGACTGAAGGAATACGTGGTGACAGCAGTGAAAGGAATGATGAAGACTGAAGGAATACGTGGTGACAGCAGTGAAAGGAATGATGGAGACTGAAGGAATACGTGGTGACAGCAGTGAAAGGAATGATGAAGACTGAAGGAATACGTGGTGACAGCAGTGAAAGGAATGATGAAGACTGAAGGAATACGTGGTGACAGCAGTGAAAGGAATGATAAAGACTGAAGGAATACGTGGTGACAGCAGTGAAAGGAATGATGGAGACTGAAGGAATACGTGGTGACAGCAGTGAAAGGAATGATAAAGACTGAAGGAATACGTGGTGACAGCAGTGAAAGGAATGATGAAGACTTGTAAAAACCTTGAACTGATGTCTGACGTTCGTGATATAATATGTTCAATTATGGACACCGTGTATCATAAATATAGCACATTACCGGTTGAATAGGATATTTTATACATTATTATTTTAAAAAAATTTCTATTGGTTAAGTTGGCTACGGATTTTTATCTTTTCCGAAACAAGTTGTCCTGTAGTCTTCTCATAATTTTAAAATTGAAATTCGCAGAACACTATTTCAGTATGTTTTTAAACTACCCTCAGATTCCTCTTGTGTGCCTTCTGCCAGCGGAAACTTTTTTAGTAATGTTATTGTTACTTTCTTTGTTTATTTTTTGTTGTTGTCAAGACCACTTTCCAGCATAAAAGGCATCACTTTATCTGCTATGGACAGCAAATAAAACAGTTGTCATTTTTCAATATTTTAATTCTTAATCTCGAAATACTACTTCTTATACGAGGGAAGGTCAAAAAGTAATGCCTCCTATTTTTTATGTATGTAAATACTGCATCGGTGTGCAATTTGTAAACTTAGCAGGATTCCTCAAACACTCTTCTGTACTGTATAGCATTACCAACCTGTTTCAGTAACAGGTGGCACCACTGTAACAGTTTAAAAATGGCTGCCAAAGACGTTCGGTTAAAACAACGTTATGTCATAGAATTGTTGCACGATAATGCCACATCACACACCGCTAAACGCACCATTGATGTGATTGCAGAATTTGGCTGGACATTATTACCACATCCCCCTTACAGTCCCGATCTTGCACCTTCTGACTTCCATCTGTTTGGACCACTGAAAGAAGATCTTCGCGGGCATCACTTTGAGGACACCGAGACACTTACACGCGCCGTACGCCAGTGGTTTAGGAAAAAGGACACAAATTTTTACCGTGCGGGGATACATGCCCTTGTGAGAAGATGGACAAAAACTGTAACAAATAACGGAGACTACATTGAGAAATAAATTTTTTAAGTTCAGACTTGGGGCTACATTTCAATGTGAATTTTATCTGTTTTCTTGCCTATTGAATGAAATTAAAAATTACGAGGCATTACTTTTTGACTGTCCCTCGTATTTTGTGCTTAATTCTAAATACGCGTACTTTTTAATACTTTTAAACTATTCTCTGTTTCATTTCAACTGTATTTCTATATAAAGTGACTTCTCCCATTCAAAAAATCGCAATGTAGACATATAACATATAGCTCAACACTTAAAATTGGATTTCAGGGTTGGATATTCATTGTTTGCTCGCGAGACATGACCGGATATTACATAAACACAATCATCCCACTAGTATGACTCATCTTCATCAAGTTCAAACCTGGTACTCCACCCCACCCAGCAGACATACATTGTTTATTCTCAATCCCTTCTTTCTCTAACAAATAAATAACTAAATGAATAAACATAGTAAATGAACAGGCACTCGTTGGACAGAAATGAGGACACCCGATGACAGAAAAGAAATATAGGTCATAGGCATCAAAATTCGGAAGCAGTAAAAAAAGGCGAAGGTAGTCACAGGGCTGAAGCTGCTGTAAAGACGTGAAGTGCTAAAAGCTCAACACAGGCCCAGCTTTATGAGATGAGATACTTGCGTTCCTCGCTGCCTGTGGCATCCTTAACTCGGGAGCAGATCAGGTACCCATTTACAGCTGGGTAGACTGGAGCGGTGACGTTACCAGGTATTGATCCCAGATCTTGATAACTGGGCCGCTAGAGGAAAGCGCTATAACTCCTTAACTAATAGGACGCTTTGGAACCGAAATAAAACGTTTATTTCACACACACATACACACCCACTCACGCACACACACATACACACATAAATTATGGAAGAAACAAAACAACATCTGAACAACAGCACCTCCTGTCGATCCTGGTCTTCCTCTAAAATTTATGCACACAAATGCTCACTGACATTTCCACATGTTAAAAACTATATTTCTGGGAAACTTTTTTGTGTGTCCTCTGAACGTGCTGTCACCTTCTGATATCGAAAATCCTGGGGGGGGGGGGGGGGGAGGGGGGGGGGGGGGTGGGGGGGGGGGGGGGGGGAGGGGTACATGCAGACTGCAAAATGAAAATGAATTTTTGATGGCTAGACAGATAACACATGTCACATCCGTATCTTCTGCTGTTAGCTCTGATAAGAAAATACGGCGCAGAATAAGATAGTATATGGTTCCTTGGGACCAAACTACGCGATCCAGGCAAAGCTTTGGCCCATTTAAAACTTGTTTCAGAAAATATAAAAAACTGAAATATAAGTACATAGCTATAGATAGACATGCGGGTATCAGACTTCAATGTTATTAGAAGATAGCAGTTTCTAATGTTCTTCATGTGGGAGAAAGAATTTGAAGACAGAAATCAAAAGGCTTATAAACACACTAAATGGAGGGCATAAGACATGAACAAACAGAATATTGTAGCTTATGTTATCAGACCTAATGGTATTTTATATTTGGACATGCGCCATAACATAACCGACTAGGTTGAACGGGACGAGCCTCGCCAAAAAGAGGCAAAATTGTATTTTTTTTAAAAGCAAACAAAACAAACAGAATAAGCTAGATAAAAATTCGGATAAACTAGATGATGACCAAGTATCAGAAACAAGGGGGACACAAGCGACCACGAGGAGAAAATCAAAGGGGAGAAAGTCCAGCAAGATAAAGGAGATAGTGAACAACTGAAGGTCAAGAAAACCCATAAGACAAGGTGCGATTTGGCTATCGAAGCCTACTAAGGTAAAAAATAATGGTGTCCTAAGGTGTGAAGGCGAAGCGGCAGAGATGTAGTGGTGAAAGTTACATGAGTTAAAGATTCAGTAAACAAATAAACTATTCTCATATTCCGAAAACCAATAATCCTATCAGATTCTACAATGCCATGTAAACTTAAACGTAGGGAATTCTCTATACAACTAATATCTTCAACCGTTATCAACAGGTCGCAGAGTTAAGACTTGTGATAAAAAGTTACAACAATTCAAATGTTCAAAAAGTGTGTGTACATACATTTTGAAAACTGATCAGTAAAATACTGGCGTGCAGTTTTTCTGAAATTAGTCTATCTCATTTGTTATTTTTGGCTAATTTCTCAGGAAAGCCACTTAGTGGGTTGTGGTTATACATTCTAGTGATTTATTTAATGTTCTTGTATGGGTGTCTTACAATAGTGTAAGTACGAAGTTGGTATTGCTCATTTGCCTTTTTGCTTTTGTAGAGATGTTAAGGTGTTAGAGAATTAACATGTACTACGAGGACAGGTTGGATGCTTGCATTTCCAACTGTCGTAGATTAGTGATAGGGGAATTAAGACTTCGGTTGGTCCCTTCTGAATAGAAATAGAACAGGTGATAGCTCAGTGGGAGATAATATAAGAAATAGATTTTCACGAGTGAGATGGTGGAAACTAGGTAAGTCTGTCCCTGAGACTCGAGGAGATCCTCTCGCTCACCCTATCTCTACAACAGAAAGTATTTGTCAGACAGATTACTCAGTTATATAGATGTACTATATATCAACCACTCACCGACACACACACATAAGTGACGACAGTTTGACATACAAACGTGAAAACTATAACAATGGAATAAAGATATTTTGGGACGAGCTGACCGATACACTTGAATAAGTTTATGTAAATTTTATTTATCATAAGAATTTCACCACAATCATAAATTTAGACTATCAAATCAATACACCAATAAACATAGGTGAAGGAATCAATAACAGAGTTGACCCATAGGTGTAATGCTTTTCCCCTCTGTTGAACCAAGATCCCGTTATAAGAGAAGTTATTCGCCCCAAAGAGTCACAGATTTATACACTATGGTCTAGGTTTTCTCTCTACAGTAAATAACAGAGGTTTTTTTTCCTGTAATCTACTCTGAAATAGATAGCATATGTAATCGTTAAGAAGAGAAAACAATCAATGGATATATGGATTATGAAATCAAAGAATTATATCATCCCTGCATTTTCTCGCTCTGACACACTTGTGATCACAAAGACATGCGTTCTTACCTAATAGGCACTTTCACCGCATCTGGAACAATTGTTTAAGGAACATACAGCCCATCCAATGTTGTGTTTTGGCAAAACAAGCCCCAGCTTCTCCAAGGCTAATAAATTCAAATCTTGGGAAACGCTCGCTTCACTATGGTACGTAGGATGCTGATAAATATCACTTCAATTTTTGTCCAGGTAGTAAAATAATTAAGATGTCTAATGTTCACAAGGGTACAGTAGCTTGAAATAATCGATCGTTACCTCGAGTTGCAGGTAAATAACTCCGTTCAGGATTTATCTTCTTCTCAACACAGTGGTTGTTATACAAGTAATGTCACAGGTTTGATTATGTTAAATGTTTGATTTAGTCGCCACCATGGGCCGACTGTAAAACTTTGATTATTGGAAACGAACTCTGGAACCCAATGCTAGTTACAATATAAATTTCAGAAAAATAGTTCTTTTCGTCTAGTTATTCTCTGCTAGACATAAACAGAAACCGCTGGTAGATTTTGGGCTTGACCCATATACTGTATAAAAGGAAGAGAAAAACATAAATACTCAACCCTAATAGTATACACAATCCTACGCGTAAAATATAATATGTTCACTTCAATCATTTAACTTAAATTATAAACCGCAAACTTAGAGCTTGTCTTATCGTTTAAAACTCCCGTGAAGTAAATTCTAGTCATTAAAAGAAGTCAATCATCATGAATTAGAAATAAATACATATTTCGTCAACACTCATGATGTATCAGTGAATTACTTAGATCAGGGGTCGGCAACCTACGGCACGCGTGCCAAGCGTGGCACGTGGAACGATTTTCAATGGCACGCTGATTGAATTAAAATACTGTACAGTATATGATCTCATTAAAAAAATATTGAATTTTGTATTAAATAGAAGCATATAATTCTTTTAAAGCTATACCTGTTTTTACAACCCTTCAAAACGAAAGTGTTTAGACATTGGAGGTAAGAATGTGCGATCTGATGCAAACTTAAGGCCTAATCATACTATTCTGCACGTAAGTCTTCGTTTTTACGGACCGTTTCCAGGAACAAACATTCTTCAACGAATTTCAAGGGGAGTGGTTATACTTTGCGGCGCCCGCTAGTCTGGCTTCTACCTGCTACCGTAGTTTGCAGGATAAGATTCTTGAAAAGAATCCCAAGCGAATTTTGACGGGCAAGCGGAGACGTAATATCATAATTACGCAATACTGTCTGGCTAGCGCCTGGACGAGCGTATTTATTTCGTTTTCGCTCGCAGTTTTTGACTCCCGGTGAGTTTGGAGCAACAATGACTGACCTATCCTTCCCCTCTCTCCCGACCACCACCACCTCTACAGTTCTCTCGGCTGTCGCATACTCATGCCCGTACAGTCCGTTGACAGCAGCACAAAAGTTGGTGTTGTTATTAAGTAATACGGTGCCGTTAAAATGACTTAAAAACGACAAAAACTTGATATACGCTCGTTTCAAGACTTTTAGACAAACGAATATGAATTCATACAACAAAAGGATTGTGCTGTTTGTGCTTTATGTTATGAAAGTGTTGTGTGCCGTACGTCAAGTGTACAAAGACACTATCAAACCAAACATCAGTCCATGTTTAAAAACTCTGAGGAGAAAAGTGAAGCCATAGAAATGGCTGTTTCTGGCTACAAAAAACAAAGTAGTATTTTTAGTCAAGTAATTGGAACCAAAAATAAAGCTACCGAATGTAGTTACAAAATTGCACAGTGTGTGGCTTCGAAGGGCAAACCTTTCACAGATAGAGAATACATCAAGGAAACTTTTTTGAGCAGTGCTGAAATTTTGTTTAGTGATTTACCAAATAAAGAAACAATACTGTCTCGGATTCGAGAAATACCGGCTTCTGCGAGATCAATCGAGAGGCGCATAACTGATATGGCTGAAAATGTAACGGTAAAACAATCAACCGGGTTACAACAAGCTGTTGTATTTAGTGTCGCTCTTGACAAATGTGTCGATGTCAATAACATGGCGCGCCTAGCTATAGTTGCGCGATATTGTAACAACGACCGTATTTATGAAGAACTGTGCTGCTCGATACCTTTTGATGGTACAGCCAAGGGAGAGGACATTATAACTGCATTTGTAAGCTATTTCGAAAATCAGAACATTAACATGAATAAAATATTCTGTGTTACTACTGATGCCGCCCCTGCATTTGTCGGAAAGAACAAAGGATTTGTTAAACTTCTTGAGGATCGTATTGGACGTCAATTATTGAGCTTCCATTGCATTATACACCAGGAGAGTCTGTGTGCGAAGATTTCGTCACTATCCTTGAACCCTGTAATGGAAACTGTTGTCAAGATAGTTAACTTCATAGTTTCTTGCTCTTCATTGACCCACAGGCAATTCATCCCTACCCACCCCCAACATCCATCCCAACCCCAATCTAAAACCCTTTCCTTTACCCCCATACCAATCACAAAAATATCCATTCCCCATCAAATTCAAATCTACCCCCCAACTCCCACAAAATCCCCTCTCACAACCCCACCCCCCCCACCCCTACCAAACCCCCCTACCCTTACCCAACCCCCACTCAAACCATACCCCCTCTCATCTATCAACCTCCTACCTAATCCTCTCACCCCTTCTCTAAATCACCCCTCTTACCATCAACCCCCAACCTTTCCCCATAAAACACAACCCACCAACCCTCCCTCAACCAACATCACCCCTACCACCCCACCCCCAAATCCCCACAACACCCAAACTCTATTCATTCATAATCCCCCCCCCAAAATCCCCCATCCCCCCCCCTCCAACCCCCCTCCACCTCTAACATTCCTCAAACCCCCAAATACTCCAATCTCCCCCCCCCACAATCCTTCCTCATCAATTCCCCTAC